>CAUYLG010035354.1:0-49231 GCA_963573385.1 Cacajao melanocephalus
GGGTTTCTGCTGTGAGTCTGATGGGCTTCCCTTTGTGGGTAACCCGACCTTTCTCTCTGGCTGTCCTTAGCATTTTCTCCTTCATTTCAACCCTGGTGAATCGACGATTACGTGCCTTGGGGTTGCTCTTCTTGAGGAATATCTTTGTGTCTTCTCTGTTTCCTGGACTTGAATATTGGCCTGCCTTGCTAGATTGGGGAAGTTTTCCTGGATAATATCCTGAAGAGTATTTTCCAGCTTGGATTCATTCTCTCTGTCACATTCAGGTACATCTATCAAATGTAGATTAGGTCTTTTCACATAGTCTCATATTTCTTGGAGACTTTGTTCATTCCTTTTTCCATTTTTTCTCTAATCTTGCCTTCTTGTTTTATTTCATTGAGTTGATCTTCGACCTCTGATATCCTTTCTTCTGCTGGGTCAATTCGGCTGTTGAAACTTGTGCATGCTTCGCGAAGTTCTCATGTTGTGTTTTTCGGCTCCATGAATTCACTTATATTCCTATCTAAGTTGTCTATTCTCGTTAGCATTTCGTCAAATCTTTTTTCAAGGTTCTTAGTTCCTTTGCATTGGGATAAAACGTGTTCTTTTAGCTCAGAGAGGTTTCTTATTACCCACCTTCTGAAGCCTGATTCTGTCATTTCATCACACTCATTCTCCATCCAGCCTTGTTCCCTTGCTGGTGAGGAGTTGTGATCCCTTGTAGGAGGAGAGGTGTTCTGATTTCGGGTGTTTTCATCCTTTTTGCACTGGTTTCTTCCCATCTTTGTGGATTTATCCAGCTGTTGTCTTTGTAGTTGCTGACTTTCAGATTGGGTCTCTGAGTGAATGTCTGGTTTGTTGATGATGAAGTTATTTCTGTTTCTTAGTGTTCCTTCTAACAGTCTGGCCCCTCTGCTGTAGGACTGCTGAGGCCCACTCCAGGCCCTGCTTGCCTGGGGATCACCTGCAGCAGCTGCAGAATAGTAAGGGTTGCTACCAGTTTCTTCTTCTGCTATCTTTGTCCCAGAAGGATACCTGCCAAATGTCAGTCTGATCTCTCCTTTATCAAGTGACTCTTTGGATATACGGGGGTCAGGGAGCTGCTTGAGGAGACAGTCTGTCCTTTATAGGAGCTCAAGTGCTGATCTGTGGACTCCATTGTCCCATTCAGAGCTGCTGGGCAGGTACGTTTAAGTCTGCTGCAGCAGAACTCATAAACCCCTTTTTTTCCCCAGGTGTTCTGTCCTGGGGAGTTAAGGCTTTATTTATGAGTTTCCATTATACTGCTGCCTTTTTTTCAGGGCTGCCCTGCCCAGCAAGGAGGCAGCCTAGTTACTGTCTGCCTGCAGAGGCTTTGCTGAGCTGCGGTGGGCTCCACCCAGCTGCCATGTGAACTTCCCTGCAGTCCTGTTTATATGGGTGTAGTTAGAACTGCCTCGGCAATGGTGACCCACCTCTGTAATGGTGGACTCTCTCTGTAATCGTGGCTTGCCTCAGCAACGGCGGGTTGCCTCGGCAACGGCAGGCTGCCTCAGCAATGGCGGACTACCTCCATAGTGGTGGAGTGCCTCGGTAGTGGTGGACACCCCTCCCCACAGAACAGGTTCAGCTGTGCTTGCTGTGAAACTGTCAACCCAGAGCATTTCCAATTGCTGTTTTTCGGGGTTTTTTTTGTGCGGTGGGACCAGCCGAGCCTGATCTCCTGGCTCCCTGCCTCAGAGCCTTTTTTTTTTTAGTTGAATGGTCGACTCTCTCCCAAGTGTTCCAGTCGCCTGTTGAAAAGGTGCTGGGATCTGCGTGATTTCCTGTGCAGCAACCCACTGTGCCAGCTGAAACAGTGGCGCTGAGATTCGTGGCACTTTTTTGTCTGGGAATCTCCTGGCCTGGCTCCCTGGTTCAGTCCCCTTTTTAATCAGATGAATGGGCAACTCTGCCTTCCTGGAGCTCCATTCACCAGGTAGAAGGGCACCCAGACCAGTCTATTTTGTACAGAGAACTGCCATGCTGGGGCGCCGGCAAAACAGCCGCGCTGGCCAAAACAGCTGCACTGGTGACCCATGGGGCTCCTCTGCCTGGGAATCTCCTGGTCTGTGGGCAATAAAAATCTGTCTGAAAATGCGTCGTCCACTCACCCTCTCTGCTTTCACTGGGAGCTGCAATCCTGAGCTGCTCCTAATCAGCCATCTTGGATCTTCTCACTATTTAATCTTAATAACATGGCAAAATCTATTTGCTGTAATAACAGCCAACATTATGAAAAGACCTAGACTATTGAGTTAGAAAGGCTTTCTTGAAGAACTTATTTTTGAGTGAAATTTGAACAATTAAAAAAAGATTAATAATTAGCTGCTATTAGTTATGGAAGGAGGTTTTATATAGAGGGAAAAAGCAACAAATCTGTGGTAGAAAGGGGGATATCTGTTCAAAGAATTGCCTCCAAAGATGCCAGAAGGAAGTTTCTTCTCCTTTTGATTAAATAAATAATTCATTTTTTAAAACAAATATGTATATTTTTTACCAGAATCTGGGGGGAATGTTTAGTTACATGCCTACTTAGAAAAACTGACTTGTATCTTGCAAAGCTGAAAACGTGCTTTCTCAATGGCCCAGCAGTTCCACTTCTAGGTATATCCATAGATAAACTCTTATAGGTGTGGACCTGGAAACACATACAAGAATCCTTAACACAGTTTATAAAGGCCCCAAACTGAACACAATTTGAATATCTACTCAAAAGAGACTGGAAATTATTATTATTATTATTACTATTATTATAGTATTGTATCAGCAAAAGTAAATCTTAAAGACAATGTAGGGTGAATAAAACAAGCTGAGGGGGATATATTTGGTATATAAATTCCCCACATATACAAAACTTAAAAAATATATTGTTTATAGGTACACATATTCAGTAAGAAAATAAACAAAAACTCAACAACAAAAAAATTCACAGTCATGGTTACCCTTGTACAGAAGGAAAAGAGCTGTAATTATTGAAGGGCACAAAAACAATTCATGCATTTTGGAAATGTTCGATTTCTGAAATTGATGGATGGTTCAAAAGTGTTTGTTTTATTATTTGTTATTCCTTATGTAAACTATAAAATACGTTCTTAATTTATCCCCTGAAGTTCTATGAATGTTGCCTCAATATAGAGGCAATAGAATATTCTATTTTTTTATCTGAGGAACATGCTTTAAGAAGATAAGTAACTGGTTCAGGGATTATCATTGAATGGCAGAGTGTTATAACTCGAAGATCACACCATATCTATTATTATACAGTGCCTATTTTTCCTCTGAAATTAGAATCAATGTAGACATATAAATATTTAGGATCTCTAAAATAAAGATAACTAAAAATCAAAGACAATTTCAGACATATTTACAAGGGGGTTTAGGACTAAAAAGGCACTCAGAGGTCATTTGGTCAGGGGAAGCACAAGAGAAGTCATGCGTCTTCCTCAAGGATAAATAGCCAAGAACACATGGATCACTGTGGCACAAAAGGGACTGAAAACAACATCTCTAGACTTCTGGTCTAGGACTTACATACAACAATAGACTGGGTGTGCTTTAATAATATTCTCTTCATTTTCTTTTTCTTATTTCATGGTTTTGTCTTCCCAAGGAGAGTGGAAAATTTGAAAAATATAAAGAGCGTTTTTTTTTTCTTCAGATGTCTCTAAAACAAAGTGAAATTTACAGATTAACTTGATCACACTAACAGGCTTTAAATATCCTGTTTATCTCAGGTTTTAATACAATGAGTCTTTCATAATTTTAAGAGGTATGTGGAAATCGTAAAGAGTTATTGCCAGCCTGTTACGGAGGAATGTTTTTTCTTAGACAGATAAGAATCAGGTTAGTATTTGCAGTGCCAGAAATGAGATAAAATTTCACTTCAGAACTTGAGCTGTGTTGATCTACCTATTCTCATTTTATGTAGCCATTTACAGCAGTCAGGGTCAGCAAACCGATCTGCTGCAATTACTTTTCTGCCATCTTAAAAATGTGATTGCTTCTAAGTGGTGCACATGACATTCAGCAGCACCACCAAGTGAACTGGTCACACTAACAGCAACACAAACGTACCTGCTTGGCAAAATGCTGTATATTTTTCAAAGGAAATAAAGCAATTATAAGGCTTCTTTTATAAAGTCAGGTATTTTCAGTAAATGGTATTTGACCTAAGGTGAAAACCCTATATTTGATTTGAGTATGGAAACTCTTCATTTTTTCCCTTTGCCTATGTTTATTTTTCATAAAGTTCATGGCAGAAGTGTTGTATTCCAAGCAGCAAAATAAATTTCCTTTTGATCTCCTGATTTTCCTACTGTTAATTTTCATAGTAACTATTGCAAGTTATGAAAAATACCATGTTTGTTCCTTGGCCAGCACTGACATTTATTTTGGGAAATTAAAGAAAATCAATTCAGTTTATGTATATGCATAAACTTCAGTATCCATTTTGTTAAAAGAAGAAGACATTTTCAAAGAAGACATTTTCCTTAAGACAAAACTTAGACCAACATCCTTCAAATTAGGTAAGTTCAGTTTTTCCATATTCAAAGTTCAAAACTGGATTTGCAGATAAAGGCTTTCACAGTAAGTCAGTATTCTGTCCGTGTAATAAGATAGAAGTTCTTGGATTGCATGCTATTCAACAATCTCACCAAATACATCTGAAACCTGAGACCTGGGGCAAGTATGAATTTCTGGAAGACTTTGGCAAAGATAAACCACACCTGTTTCAGCTTCTACTAAAATAAATCAGTTGTAGAAAGAATTGACCATTAGCAGTAAGAATATCCTTTAGCACACTTTCTATTCAAAGTGAAAATCAAAACATCAACTCCCTTCTGCATGTCTTCACTCATATGCAACTTTTCTTTGTTTTTATGAAAGCTATCTTTTAGATATGATGCATAGTTATACTTACTCTACATCTTTTAATTGTCTTACCAATGTCAACTGAAGATACTTAATTTATATCGGTAATATTCAAGATGTTTAGATATGCTGAGACAAAATGCCTTGTAAATCTAAAATGTTGTATAGTTACTTGGGATTAAGGTTTGACTAACACAAATCTCTCATTCAGCTTTTCAGTGTTCATGACAAAAAGTTGAAGAATAAAATCACACTATGAGAAATATACTAGTATTTTTTGTTTTAGTACTGCAACCTATTGTATTTGAGAGTGATCACCAGTGGGGTTACATACCTTGATTTCTATTTGATATTCTGTATGAGAAATGATGGTAGAGGCCAGAAATAATTCATGAACAGAACAGTTAATTTCATTCAAACCTTTCTTAGGCTACAAAATTAAACAGCATCACTCTCAAAATAAAACACATTTTTCTACTCCAAGCAGCAATTTTGTTAAAAAAAAAAAAAAGACTAAATACTAAATCTTTAAAATAAACTAATTTGTCACAGCAACCTTTTAGGATCTATGCCTCAAATATATCAAAGTTAATAAAGGCATATTACAAAACAAAATTGCAAAAAAAGTCATGACTCATTATATCCGTGATTGAACATTTACATGGTTACTATATAAATCATTCTTTTTTCATATATCTGGTACTATAGTTGGTACATTAAAATATCTATATAAATAGAATTTTACTACATCACATACCTAGGTCCTAACTAACACAAAATCAATGTCAAATGCTAACACTGTCAATCAGAAATAACCAGAAGATTAATGTAGCATATTTAATCCCAATTACCCTGAATTGATCATTATACTTGCATACAGGTATCAAAATATTACATGTACCCCCAAATTTGTACAACTCTTATATATATAAATAACAAATAAATAGAATTAAAAATGATTTTTTAAAAATTCATCAGTACCTATAGACAGTGATTAATAAGTATAAGTGAAAGAAAATGTCTGGACAAGGTAGCCTAATGTTTTTAAAGCTTCCTCGTTATACAATTTGTATTTTCTCTTTACCAACAACCATTCTCCTGAGTAGACTATTTCACCATTAAGGAAAGGTAATAGTCAACAATATTTATTTTCTTTTTTCATTATTTCTTATTTCTTACTTATAATAAACCATACAAACTTTGCCACAAGGATTAAAACATTTTAATTGAGTTAGTTAAGCATCATAGTGGGTTATGGAAACAGAAACTTCTTAGGTGCTTTGTTTAAGGGAATGTCCTTGCTTGTCTCCCTGTAATTCCTTCTGCGAGTGCTCAGTCACAGAGACTTTACTGTTGGCACTATTTCCTGCTGTTAAAAGCATTTGGCTCATCCTCAAACATGCAGCTCTTTATATAGCATGTCTGAAAGGTCGAATGAAAGTCAGGATGTCAATATATTTATTGGCAAAATGACAACCACCTATTACCTTTGCTGAAGCACTTTCATTTTCTATATGGAATTCAGTGTGATTGTGTTTGTCTTGAAATTTGTTTTATAAGGGCCATTTAAAGAAAAAAATAATTGTGCGCAACCTAAAATTCTCAAGGTTTCCCCAAAGCATTGGACCTTCATACACTTTCTGCCAGCCATAAGTGAGCTACTGACTTACTCTTAGGAGTTACTCTACTGAGTACCCCAGATTCTCGGCCCCATTTAAACCATAGGCACCTCTGTTACACTGCCTCATGACCTAAGTTTGCAGGGAGATAATTGAAGACATATGATATTTGCTTTTGCCTGTGTTTTCCTAAATGCTATTCTAAAACCATCTTCTTCTTTTAAAAATTAAAAAAAAATGTAGGCAATATGCTAGACAGCGGCGGCAACACAGCAGCGAGCAAGAGTCCTAGCTCATGACCTCAGTTTATACTGACTACTGGGGAGCATAAAACATTTAACTAGTAATTACAGTAAAGTGTGATTTTTTTTTAAAGACTGAAAGCACAGAATATTCTAAAAAGACAGATGAGGGGAGGTGGTGGTGGCTAACTTGATCTAAATGTGTTGGAAAGGTCCACTAAAGTAATTTTTAAATATAATCATCTGAAGGGGTCTGTTGAGGAGAAGGCAGCCAGGCAAAGAGGGAAAAGGAGTTACTGAAAGAATGTTACAGGCAGAGAAGAGACAGCGTGCGGAAATCCAAAGTAGAGAGAGCCCGGGACATCTCAGGGAGCTGAAGTCAGTGTGTCTGGAGGGCACCCACGATGAGGTGCTGGAGGAGAAAGACTTGTAAAATTATGTTAAAGGTAGCAGATTGCCACTGAAGAGTTTAAGATGAAATGATTGTGTGTGTGTTTACAAGGTCACTCTCATTGCCGCGTAGACCAAACAGTGGAATGATCAAACCTATTGATAATTCATTTTTGTCAGTAAGAAATTTTGAGCACTTATCTCCAATTAGTTTTAATAATTTATTTATAAACTAAATTTATTTATTTATATTAAATAAAAACTATATTTATTTAATATATTTATTTATTTATATATAGCTGAAATTTTGTTGGCCAATATCTCAAGAAACTATGTGCATTTAGGCTAAGGTTCATTGTTAATAATAATATAATTTCAAAATTTTTGATGATATTTTGTCAAATGTGATCAGATCATTGTTGTGTTTACCTGGTAACACAGCAAAGAAAAAGCCAGATTTAGAATATTCCATTCTAATATTTTCTTACTGTTCACTTATAGTACTGTAATGACATCAACTCAAAGTTTGATTTTAGGGATATTTTAAAACCTAATTTTCAATTTTTTGAAGACTAAAATTTAGTGACATAAATTGTAAATCCATTTAACCAGCCATAGGTCAATTGCAGTAAAATGCAGTATGCTAAATGAAATGGACAAAGGTGGCTGGCATTCTTAACTGCCTGTTGTTGAATTCCTAGTCTCGCCTCAGGGTATCTTTAGTAACTTAGGTAACATTCAAATACATGACTTGGAGATTGATTACAATTACCTATATTAATTCCAGATCTTAAAGGGTAGCAAGGCTTTATTTCTTTTTTTTTCAGATAAGAATAAATATAAATAAAAGGTTGTACAATTTTCTTTGGAGGTGCCATGAATCATAGGGTTCCTGAGACTGCATGGTCTTCCTATTAAAGATAATGATTGTGAAGGTTTGAACCTGGGAGAGCAACGCCTGAGGCAGAGAATCAAATAGAAATCTGCTGTCTAGCTACGAGAAGGTCTGATGGTCAGTGCTTAAATGATGACAGAGGGAACTGAGAGAATTGGAGAGGTTTACAAGGCAGGAAACATTTGATGCATTCTGGAAAACGATTCCTTAGAGATGCTCCAGATGTGGCGTCCCACTCTTCATGATCCCAATACTTCTTGAGTAGACGTCAAAGCACAGGCTTTTCAAAGTGTTCTTTCTGAACCAACTATAACAGAATCACCAGATGTGATTTAAATGCAGATTTCTAAGTGCAACTTTAATTTTATTAACATCGAAATGTTTGGAACATTGTAAAAGAAGCTGAATTTTAAACAAACTCCCCAGGTGAAACTGACACACTTAGAGTTTAAAGGCCATTGATCTAGGCAGAACTTGGAGTAAACTGCCGGAGAGCCAATGTGGACTCACAGAATATTTGAGAGTTAACCACTTCTTATATGCCTTTCAGAATAAAGAGTTATCTGATTAAGTTATCAGCTAGTTATTTTGTCTTTAAATCTTTCTTCTTGAAACTCTAGAAAATTTGAGAAAGATTTGTCTTCTCATGTAGCCTTTTAATACCCAAGTAACATACAAGAAGAGGTAGAGTTTGAAGTGTTAGCTATTATTATTGTTGTTGTTATTATTATTGCAAGTCATGGCGCAAAATTTTGTGTAAGGCAGGATTAGCTTACTAATCATCCATAGATGTGTCATTGATAAAAAATGAAATATTAGGAGGACTTGTTTGATAGAGCATGTCTAGTCCAGCTACAACTGTGTACAGTACAATTTAAAAACTAATTATTCAGATATATTTACATACATTTTTTCCTGAAAAAGGAAATTCTATTTTTGTTAGCCCTCTTTTGATTTGAGAGTTCTAAATTTTCTCAGTGATAGCATATGCCCAACATTTAAAAATACAATAAAATAAAAATTAAAGTAAAAACTTTGCCTTTTCCTGGTACGCTTGAACTTTACCAAGGCAATCATTAGTAATAAAATTCATTTGCACTTGTATTTGTCCACTTGCCTACTATTCCATATTTAAATACTTTAAGAGAACACAACAATGTGAATTTCTGAAGAAGGTAAAAAGGGCTTAGTCATATTTTAAAGTGTTGAGAGCTGCTTACCTTCATTTGATTTTCTTTGGAGAACAGTTTGATTGTTTGGGAATTAGTCATAAATGATTTAGTAGCAAATTCTCAAAACGCAAGTCCACCGGAGGTCCTTTGAAAATCCAGGGTGAAATCTCCAAAGCCCTTAGCTCAATTTTGCTCAGAGAAAAGTATCTGAAAACATCAGAACAATTTTCAGTTTTGAAGTTGGTCTCTCAATCCGTTCTTGCTGGGATTAAAGAGTTCACCATAAACGCCTTATTTCTTTTTTGTTGTTGCTAGAATAAGAAGCACTGGGCTTGGTGACTTTCATCACCACTTACTGATTATGAGACTCTGCAATTTAACTTATGTGCACCCTCTGTGTCTCATGCCACAGTTTCAAAGATGGATGTTGTGATTATTCTCTTTTTTATTGTTTTTATTATTACCATTAACATTATTAAGTCTGACTCAACATGAATTGTCAGATCTTGTGTAAATGGACCAGGAAGGAGAAAGGGGTAGTAAAGAAGGTTGGGGTTTGGGAAGGGAGGAATCTCCCCTTCCAGAAAGCTCCCTTTAGGAAAAAGCCCCTGTGTTACTGATACAGTATCTGCCCAGGAGGCAGCTCTAGAAGAACAAAAGTGTGCCATTCATCTAAAGTGTGCCACTCATCTAGAGGATAAGAAGGAGGAAGTGATAGAAAAAAAAAATTAAAAGTGAGACACGGTGTAACAAAAACAGAGTCAGTCTAGGGTATTTTTAGATAAGTTATCTAGGTCGGGTAATCAGTCATATTCTGACAGTGACTCTTTTACAGGATGTGCTGTTCCTGAGACACTAGGTGCAGACCCGTTCCTACAAAACGTTAGTGAGGCATCTTTTGGCTTTGGCTCAAGACAGTCCTTAGCCAAGTTTATTGGTTAAGTCAATCTCTCTTCTTCTAAATCTATCTATTTGCTCATTCTTCTTTACATGCATCCTATTCCAGAGGAAAATAAATAAGAGGACTATTTATTTCCAGGATATAGCTCTCTTGTATCCTTTCTTATATCTTTATTCCTTCTTTATAGGCATACTCCACTCAAACAGCTATACTTTTGCCCTTCTATTTCTCAAACACAAGTGTTTCTCTTCTTGTCTTCAAATGAATGCTTCCTATGTTTCTTCTCTTTCTTGAAAAGGAGAGTACAACAACAGTTCTAGAGCAAACGGTACACACTTCCGGCTCCACTTTCTCATGTCTCTTCACTACTAGACCCACTGATTCTGACTTACCCACCCGTCATTAATACCTCCTCCTATCTGCCAAAATCCAAGGTTTCCTTCTCATAACCCATCTGGCATGATTTACTTATGACATTTGATCCTGTTAGTTACCTTCTTGTCGAAGTGTCCGCTTCCCTTCATTTTTGCGTTAATACACTGAGTTAATCGCTTGTTCTCCTTCTCCTTCTTCTTTGTTTTTCTCTCCCTCTCCCTGTCCCTGGTTTCTCTGTCTTTATAAGCTGCTGTTCCCTAGGGTCCTATCCTCTGTCCTCTCAGGATTATTTTATATCCCTGCTCTAGTACTATCTCTTCTATCTTAACCCTTCAAAGTATGTTCCTAATCTGCACTTTCCAGCTTATGTCTACTAGTCCTTTACTTACTCTCCCTCTATGACCAGGGCTATATTATGCTGCCTCACAATCTTCAACCATCCTCAGGATATCACAAGACTTCACCTGTCTGCAATTATGTTTTCCTCTTGACTGCCTTTCCTTGCCTCTTTCCCTGCTTCTGCTTGGTGAACTCTTACACTTTAAAGAACACTTCTCTGGGTGCCTCTAGTAGCAGAGCCTTTTCTCTGCTATTAAAGAAAGAATGTGATCCCTGAGTTCTCTGTGCTCCTGCATCCTTTTTATTACAGTAGAACACTCAAATTGTACTACAATTAATCATATGAGTGTTTTTCTGTGTTGAAATTTTAGTTCTTTAATGATAAGAACTGTTTTTTTTGTTGTTTGTTTTTTGTTTTGTGACTATCTTTGGAATTTATTTCCTTAAGGTTTTCACAAAATACAAAGCTCAAACGTAATTACGTCCACCACAAAACAGAATCAAATAAGTGGTTAGCACAACAAACATAATGATCTTTTCCATTTTAAAAAATATAAATTACAATGTTCAAGGTTTTACAATTTCTTCTTAGTGTGTGTCTTTTTAAGGCTTTATGTTGCAGACCCTTCATTAGTGGTACTTGTACCCTGCCATCAGGATACACTGCCCACCAGCAGGGAAGGCCACTGTGGATACATTCCTGAGGGGGGACACACACGGATCCACGTTGCCTCAGCCTGTTAAAAAGCAAATGATCAAACACCCTCCGATCAGTTCTGTTTCATTAACTTTCTTGATAAGAACTGTGTTTTAATCGTCCTTTCCCCCTAGTATATAGAATAGTGCCTAACATATGGTGGCTTTGTCAAAAAATATATTTGCCAGTATATTACTTGTGTGTTAGAAATAAGAAACAAATTAGTGTTTGCATATTATGGCTCCTGAATACAAGAGAAATTATACAAATGAAATTTTTCTGTTGTCATTCAATTTTGGGTGTATTCCATTCAGGTCAACAAATATGTACTTTGTAGTAACATTTAGTTAGTAAGATCTCATTTATATTGGCTTCAGCAATAACTTGAATAAGAAAAATAAAATTTGTTTAAGAAAAGATGAATACATTATAAGAATTAAAAGTTTAGATTTTATAGGCCATTTCTATATTTTGAAGTTCATTAAATTACACATTTTAGTAGATACTTACCTCATTGATTTATTTCTGACACTTTAATAAGTATCTACATATTATAATCACTTATATGTTCATGAGTATCCTGTCTTTTATTACAGTATAACAAAATCTGTTTTCTGTCATGCTTCTTTAAAGATAGTGTGTGTGTGTATTTGTAAACACACATATATATGTAAAATCTAAATTTTTATAAAATCATCTAAATTTTTTCACTACTCAGTTATTCTTCAAAACATCATCTGGTTTCTATCCTCATTACTGGAATTATTGAAATTTTTCTTCTTTTAATTAAATAAACATACAAACAAAAGGTACACAAACCCCAAGTATATAGCCAGATGAAATATCATAAAATAAACACACCTACATAACTTATACTTGAGTTAAGAAATAGAAGATTACCATCACCACAGAAACCAGTCTCATGACCCTTTCTAACCACTAACGTCTTTCTGTTTCCCAAAGATAACCACCATCATGACAACTCATACCATAGGGTAGTTTTGAAATTTATGTAATTTAAACATTACAGGGTGAAAATCGTGGAGATGTGTTGTGTAAGTACCACTTCCAGAAAGAGCTCCATGCCAGCTGCAAGGAATGTGGTTAGCTGCCAGCCTCTAGTTGTGAGCTTCTGTATGGCCTGTCTCAGCTTTTCGGTCTAGGTCACACTATTTTTGGCAATCCCCAGCCAATGACTAAGTCAGGTTACAGTAGCTTAAGGACATACTTTTCTTGGACTCTCCTCCAGGCAATTACTGAACAAGCTCATGGTAAAAAAGCCAAGCGATTTCTACCCAAGTTGGATTGCACTAATTGCCAGTCTTTGCTCTAGAGCGGCACATGCGGCTGGTCAAAACTTAGTTGGATTTGCATCATCCTCTGAGGACTCCCTTGCTAATCCTGCTTCTTCTCTTCCTTTTCCAGCTGTTACTCTCAACAAATTCTTTGTTCCTACACAAAATCTATCTTCACGTCTTTCTATTTTTGTTCAATATCATATTAGCGATATTTATATTTCTGATGGTAGATATTTGGGTTGTTTCAATTTTGAACTATCATGAATAAAGACACTATGAACATATGTACAAGAATCTTGTGGGCATGTGTTTTCAGTTCTTTAGGTGAGACTTGTTGAGTCAAACCGATCTACAATAAGCAATGTATGAGGCTTCTAGCTCCTTCATATCCTTACCAATATTTTGTATTGTGATTCTTTTAAATTTTATTTCTAGAGTAAATGAAGAGATATCTCATGGTGGTACTGATTTGCATTTCCCTACTGACCAATAATGTTCAACATCTTTAAATATGCTTACTTTCCAGTTTTAATCTTCTGTTTTTGAATTTTGACTATTTTTATTATATTGTCTTTAGAGTTGAATATGTTATTTTTATATTCTTGGCCTGAGTCTTTTGTCAAATCTAGTATATTGTGAATATTTTCAACAGTCTGTCTGCCTATTAACTTCCTAGTGATTTTTTTAATACACAGAAGTTTACAATTTTAAAGAAGTCTAAATTATCAATATTTTGTTGTTAGCATTTCTGTTAGATTCTTACCAGAAAAATCTATGACAACCTAAAGTAATAAAGATAGTCTCTTAGGTTTTCTTATGAAGGATTTATGGCTTTAGTGATGATTTTTGGCATATCATTTACCTCACATTAATATTTTGTGCATGGAATAAGGAGTCAAATATCTTCATAAAACAAAACACTATCTAAATATCAAACCTTTTCAGCACTATTTGTTAAACATCTTTTTTACTCCCATTGGATTACTTTGGTGCCATTGTTGAGACTCATTATTTTTGTACTTTACTTGCTTTTGTGATCAATATGATATATTCATATTGGTATTATATTCTCTTAACTTTTATGAAACTGGAGAAAACCTTGAAATCCAGTCAGGGAGATCTCTAAATGTTTTGTTTTCAAGATAAGTCTTTTAAAAATATATAGAATTTCAATTTTTATTTTCGATTCAGGGGATACATGTACAGATTTAATACATGGATTTACTGAATGACACTGAGGTTTGGGGTACAAATGATCCCTTTGCCAATGCAGTGAGCGTAGCACCCAATAGGCAGTTTTTCAGCTCTTGCCCCCTCTCTCTAGTAGTTCCCAGTGACTATTTTTACCATATTTATGTCTATGTTTACCTAATGTTTAGGTCCCACTTATAAGTGAGAACGGGCAGTATTTGGTTTTCTGTTCCTGTGTTAATTCACTGGGGGTATTTGCTTCTGCTGCTTCCTTGTTGCTGGAGTGGATTTTTTTTTGTTTTTTTTTTGCAGAGTGCGATTTATTAGTCAGAGAGAGAAAAAGAGAGAGAGGGAGAGACAGCTCCCATGCTGCCGTGGGAGGGGAATCCAGAGGGGACATCCCGATTTTGTTTTTTTTTAATGACTGCATCATATTCCGTGTTGTATATGTGCCATATTTTCATTATCCAATCCACCCTTCATGGGCACCTAGGTTAATTCCATGTCTTTATTGTTGTGAGTAGTGCTCTGAAGAGCATATGACTGCATGTGTCTTTTTTATAGAATGATTTGTTTTCCTTTGGATATATATCCAGTAATGATCGGATTGCTGGGTCAAATGGTAGTTCTGTTTTAAGTTCTTTGAGAAATCTCCAGTTGGTCAAATAATCTTTGTCTTTTAATTGGTATAATTATTTCATTTACATTGAATTTACTTACTGACATATTTGAGTATAATTCTTCTGATTTATTCTTTGCTTTTTTTTTCCTTGCTGGTTTTTTGTTGTTTTCTTTCTTATCTTTATTTAGATTTATTAGTGAGTTTTTAGAAATTTTATTATTTATTTATTTATTTCAACAGAGTCTTGCTCTGTCCCCTAGGCTGTAGTAAATGGTGCAATCATGGCTCAATGCAATCTCAAACTCTTGGGCTCAAGTGATCCTCTGGCCTCACCCTTCCATAATAGTGACTTTAAATTGCATTGTGTCCATTAATATGTTAGTGAAACCTACTTTTACTAATCCCTTGGCTGTTATTAGCTAAAAATAAAAATGTATTTTGATTTATCAAATATCAATATAGATTAGTACTTTTACCATGTACCAAAAAATTCAATGACTTTAGAACAGCTAAATTTTAAAACTGCCTTTTTGTGCTATTATTTCATATATAAAATTCAACATGTATTTAAAGTCTTGCAATGTAGTTATATTTTAATTAATAGCCACATATTGTTAGCTGCTGCCATATTGTGTAGTACAGATATAAAACATTTTCATCACAGAAAAGTGTATTGAACAGAAATGAAGTTTAAGTTAAAATTATTGTGCCAGTCATCACACTAGAGTTTATATATATTATACAATTCTAAAACAAACATATGGAATAAATATTATTCCTATTTTACTGATGAAACAAAAGCAGGTTAATAAATGTTTAGTAACTTATTTGAGGTTACAAGGCAAATATTTCAGACCTAGAATTTGAAGCTAAGGTCATATCTCATTAGAACCTGTATGTTTGCCACTGGCCTATGCTGCAAAAATATTTTTTTCTCTTCTTTCTGACTATATTTTCTTGGTCTTATTAATGAAATGATTCATTTGTCAGCCTTTTATTTTATTGATTTTTACTGTCTTCTCTTTAACCATAAATTATATGAGCATGACTCTGAAATCTGTAAGCTCAAGGACATAACTATCTTTTAACCTTCTAATTATTTCCAATATATTTCCATTTGAAACCCTGATATCAAATTCAGTATGAACTCATCTATCAATTTCTCCAATAATGCAGTATGATTAATTACCCTAAAACAATGATTTACTAAAAGAACGATTTCCTTTTCTTGCTTATTGGTCTGCAGATGAGCTTAAGTAGCTCTCTTACATTTACATTTCACTTTGGAATATTTAGATTTCCTCTACTCTGCTTCATATGCCTCAATTTTGAGGCCATTCTAAAAGAGTATCAGACCATGCTAAAAGGGCATGCTCTTCTCACAGTGATCACAGGAGTGCTGCAGCATGAATGAACAGCATGTGACATCTCTGAAGGCTTTATCTTAGAACTTTCACATGGTGTTTTCCATCCACAATCTATTGCCAAAGCAAGTCACAAAACTAAACCCAACTTTCACCAGGCTTGGAAGTGTCTCTACCCTCAGAAGGAGCTTCTGAAAAAAATTAGTATAAATCCCAACACTGGAAGGAAAAATAAATTGAGAAGAATGACATTAGCTTCTTTGCTCTTTTCTCAAATTCTATTCATGGGTCCACCATTACCTTAGTTTTCAGACTCAGAATTTCGAAGGTGTATTTTTTCTTGCTACCCACCTGCTGTTCTTTTGTTACTTACTTTGAAATATTTCTCAGGCCTTATTTATATCCTCTTTCTACCATGGATCAGGCTGTTGTCATATCCTGCATAGATTATTATGACATTCTTTTTTCACAGTAGCTAGCCAGTCAGACATGAGCAGAACAGGAGGGGGCTCCCCACCCACACCTCCCCAACACACACAAGGGTGGCAGACGTCCGTCAGAGTGATGTTCAGATGGTCGTTAACTGTCTCTCTAAAATAATAGCTAGTTGCAGCCAGTGCCAGGAAAAGGCAGCCTCCCAATAAACAGAAACATCTGAAACTGGTAGTCAGCAGCTTCCTGATAAGAGCTCAGGAGCTGGCCAAGTGGGCTGAGGCATGTGCGCTAAGAGGCAAGATGGTGGAGTTTAGCTGGTTGGTATATGACCTTCTAGGGACATTCTACTGGTCAAAGAACAATGCCTCAAGTGAGCATGCGTACAACTTCAGTAAACATTCTGCTCATGCAGCCCCTCCTAAAAGTGCTGGCCGGTCACTGCACATGGAGAGAACCCATTCCAAGAGAAGAATCAGAGGACAAGGGACTCGACCTCCTTGAAGTGTGATAATTTATACAACCTCAAGTCAAAAGTCAAACAGTGCACTTATCTCTCAACTTGCCAGCTTGGCTGACTTCCAAATGTACTTTACTTCATTTATTCCTGCTCTATCTAAAACTTTTTAATAAACTTTCACTCCTCTTCTAAAACGTTGCCTCTGTCTCTCATTCTGCCTTATACCCCTTGGTTGAATTCTTTCTTCTGAGGATGCAAGAATTGAAGTTGCTGCAGATCTGTATAGATTCACTGCCAGTAACACTTGTATCTGGTTTCCTAGCCTCTAAATTGTTTTGCTTCATACGCTTATACTGTGATATCAAAATCCTCAAAGTGCTAAACTGAATAAGTTGATACTTTTCATCATCGTAAAGCTCCCCATTGCTAGCCTAATCAACTTTATAAGCCTTTGCTTGGTAAACAAGAAATATCATGACCTGTTCAATAACTAACTCAATAGCTATACTATACATACAGATGCACTATATTTAGCTATTTAAAAATACTCCCTACTTTTAAAACTCTCACTTCTCTGCAGGTTGTTCATCATATTCCTTTCACCTGTTGACCTACTTGTTATCTTCAAGAGTTAAGAAAATATTTACCCTTCATCTAAATCCTCCTGGTATTTTATAGAACACATATGATGCTTTTTATCCATTAAGTCATATTTTCCTTAAGGAACACTTTTTGCCAGAAATACATTATCCATTTCATAATGGCTTCTGTAGTGTATTACACAAAATAAATACTAAATGAATTATAAAATTAAAACTTTTTTGTGGTTTTCAAAACTTCTCCTTGACACAAGAACAACAGTTGTACCTAACATTAAGTGGGTAAAACTCAGTTGAGAAGTAGAGTGAGCGTTCACTAGGTAAGGTAGATACCCACAAACACAGGCTCACACATTCACCCACATATACACACATCAAGAAAAAGAAAAATAAATTAATTGGGTAAAAAAAAAAGTCTAAACTCAAGTCAGCTAACGGAAGAAATGAGTGCAGTGGTGGAAACTGAAAGCGACATGGAACAGACAAAAAGGCAATGGAACAGACAATACCTAGTTCAACCAGGGCTTCAAACTGAGAGGAAAGAGAGAAGAAAAGGACATATAAGCTACCACCTTGTAAGAGATAGTAGTGAGTTTCAAGGATCTTACTTATTTTCAAGCTGAAGATACAGTGTCAGATGTCCAAGTACATAAAGAATCCTCAATTTGAGGTGTAGAGATACATAGCCAAATAAAAGGGGAGAAATATTTTTTTATTATTTAAGGATTTAAAAATTAATTTAAAAATTAGGGCCTGTTCATTTTGCAATTGTGCTTTCATAAACGTTTAACTTTTCACATTAAAGCAGTTTAGTTTTGGATAAGAGCGTTAAGAAATATTTTAAGGTCTGTCTTCTCACCATTCTACCCAAAAAATCGTTTTTAGAGATCAAAGAAAGAATAATGCATTTCCTGCCTGTGATGAAAAGCATGCTATTGCTTTGTTATCACATAGACAAAGAAAATTAGATCAAAATGATTTGGAGCAAATTCCTCTGGATAGCTGCCATGTCAAAACTGATATACTTCGGCTTTGATGAAAGAAAGAGAGAGAGAGAGAGAGCCAGAGAGAGAGAAGAAGAGAGAGAGAGAGAAAAAAAAAAGAGAGAATTAAGTAAAAATTAATCATCATCACTAAAAGTTCTATATATTTCTAGCTATCATTTAGATACAGAAGGACTAATTATTATGAAGCAAAAATTTGCAAAATTTACTTTTATATTTTGTGCATATGGAATAAAAGTACTTCCAATCCTCAAAAGAAATGATACATTTGATTTTCTAACTCAAAATGGAAAAAGGATATTATGACAGGTCATGCTATATGCAAACTTATATCATCTTTATGCTTCTTAGATATTCAATCAATAGGTCAGTTTTTTTGATGGCATATTGTACAACAGTGCAAAGTAAGGATACAATGTAATAGTAAAGTTGTGATGCAGCAGGGTAGTCTATGAGAACCTGGTTTCATACACATTCTGTTTTTCTTTTAGTTGGTTTCTTTCTTTCTTTCTTTCTTTTTTTTTTTTGGCTTCTTTAGCAAAGCTAGAGGGAAAAAACAAGTTAAAAAATAAAAGTTGTTGAGATACTTGGGTTAGCCTGTAGGTAATCTTTAATATTTTACTTAATTCTTTTCAAAGTAACATTTTTTATAGGTCTGAGTTTCAGAGAAAGAAAGAGAGTGCTGGAATGTGATGTTGCATGCAGAGGAATAAAATTTGTCTATTAAAAAAATTTTTTTTAAGATTTGAAGGAAATCCACTTGATAATTTTCTATATGTAGGAAAATCACTTTTGAAATTGCTGTTTTTTTCATCTTTTTCCACTTTTTCCTAAAAGGAGATCAAATTAAGACAAATATAAGAGCATGCATTTATTTTGTATTTTAAGAAAATAAAATCATAATTTCAGAAGGAAAAGCCTCCAGTGTGAATATGTGAAGACTCAAGGTGCAAGGAATTAGCAGGACAAGTAGGATGAAGTGGAATAATTAGAGCACGCTGGTAATTAAAGGCTTCTGAGGCCTGAAGAGAAGAGAAAAGCTAGTAATGGATGCTTGGCCTCTCTGCCACTACAGGATACAGCACAGAATGGAAGGGCTTAAAATCCGAGCTGAAAGTCAGAGTTACTGTTTCTAAGAAGCATTCACGTAAATAGGGCTTGGAACCTAGTTATAGGTGCAAAAGCAAAATACTTTGTTAACAGCTAGTTTAAGTTACATATTGTGTAAAAGCTTTTGACATTTATTACAAAGTTTATGTAGGCAAATAAATTTCTTAAAATATATTCTTTATATTTATATTAATATTTTAATGTACATATTACTAATATTTATCACATTGCTTTAGAGAATATTAAGCACAAGTAGAGTGAAATTATTTATACTTATGTGAAGCTTAGCTTGTCATCAGGGTGCCTTGACTCAGTGTATCCCCTTCATTGAAGGTAGTTTGTTCAATTTGCAGGACTAGAGCTTAAAGGAAGAGGAGCCAGACCTGCAGATCCAAACTTGTTAACTGTTGACATGCATTAAAGGGAATTTGTGACATATTTGGAGGAGTTAATGAAAGAAGCTTGAAATACTTATCATATTCATAAGAAAACTTATTGTCAGTTCCATTTATTTGTTCAACGAATGCTTACTGAGAGCATTCAATGTGCCAGAAAGTGTTCAACTCTGTAGGAGTGCACTGAATGGAAGTTGACTAAAATCTTTGCCCTCAGGGATCTTGCTTTCCACATGTTGAAGAGTGGAATTTAAACTTAATTTTGAACGTCAGAGGAGAGGGCAATCAGGCAGAACTAGAAGAGCTAGGTAAGGTTTTAGAAGATAAAGGAGAAAGCAATAGGCAAGGAACTCCAAAAACAAGAGCAATAGGTGAGATGATTAAGAAAGGGTGCAAGTTGGAAATGAGGGAGTGCCAGCATGAGGTAGAAAAGGTAGCAGTTGAGGAAGTGCTTGAGAAATTGAACCAAATGATGGCAACACTGATGCGAAATAAACCAGAGTGCAATTGTGATGTTAATTTCCCACAATTATAAAATACTAGAATTTAATAGCATTTTAAAAATGGCTTGGAGAAAAATGACATGTAATATAACAGTGAAACTCAATGTACATATATTTTAAATAGAAAATAAACATATCCAAAACATTAAATAAAACACGCATTTATAAAAAATTTAGCATTAAGTTTATATTATCATTTTAATGCAAAGTATCATAGTCTTAATTTGTCTCAAAGATTAAAAGTAAAAAATATACATGTGAATAATTTAAATAAACATGAAAAACAAAATTTTTATCAAAAAGTATTTATAAAAAACAAAGTAAATCAGTGATATCGTTGTTAAATTTTGTATAAACTTCTCTAGCTGCTTAAAAAAGTGTTCTTTGTCCTTACTGTAGTCAGAAGACTAGAGAAGACAATTATAAGGCAAGTTCAAGTAGTTTTCTTTGACTTTTTTGTCTTCAAATAATTATATGTTTTTTTTTGAAAATTTTGAGGAGATATTTGCTATCTTCTTATTAAATAGCAAACAGATTTTGTTTTAATAAGGTATTACTATTTTTTCTCATCTTTCATTTGATTATTCATGAAAGAAAATTCTCATGCACAATAACTATTTTGGTTTCAAAACCATCATATTTATATTCTGTTTGGAAAATCTTTGAAAAAAAATAAGAATTACTTTTGCAGTGAACACTTTGTCTTAACAACTGTAATTTTTTCTTCCCATTAAAATTTATTAGTAGAAAAGAATGTTTTCTAAGTTTGTTTACTTTTGCTCAATTCCAAATTTTAAGACAGTTTACTCTGAAGTGTGTCTCCAGATAAACACAGGTCATGTTTTTTAAATCCTGAGCTTCCTATATTTAAGCAAAACATGGTAAACAGGAGTACCAAAAATGATTAATGAAATTACTAGTCTTGCTGAGGTTTTGGAATTTGGGACTATTGGAAATTAAGTATAACTGAAAAAAGTGTGCTTAGGGAAATAATAAAACCATTTTAGTAAGTATTTGAAGACAACTAATCCTTCAGTGATCTCTTAGGCAAATTATAGAAAAGAAAGGAAGACCAATCAGAAAAACAAAGTCTGACTGTGAACATCCATTATCCATGAAATCTGGAAACATAGATGTGCTTCAGTCGTAGCTTAGTTGGTGTAGATGATATTGAAGGCTGCTGATAATCCGTTTTTTAAGTGTATAAGTATCCCTAACACAAATTTCATCTCTAATTAGTGTTAAATGATTATAAGATTAAATTTAAATGAGGAAACATTCTGATGTCAAAGGTAATATTTTGCATACTTTGGTTGTTATATTTTTATATTCACTTGTTTAGATAGTTGTCTAATAAGAATTATAGATATAATAAGGATGATAGGTATGTAAATATATTTAATGTAGGTAGTTGACAGTTTCCATTTTTAGTGTACTATATCATTTGCATAATACTTCCATTCCCTCCGCAGTTTTCACTTACCATGTGTCCATCACTGTGCTGAGAGAGTTAGCATATAGGAGACTAGAAACAGATTGGTTCCTGGTCCACTCATGACACATAGATAAATATAAATACACAGCTGAATTTGTGTATAATCACAAATTGTGTTAAGGGTGATAAAGGCAATGATGAGGACTTACAACAAAAATGATTAGAGATATTTTCTCTGGAAGTGAATATTGAGCTGAAATCCGAAGATTTAGTAGGAACTAATAAGGCTACAAGTGAGAGTGTCGTGATGGGAAGGGACATGGAGGCCAAGGGAACAGTGCGTGAGAGGCTCAGAGGCCTATCGGTTATTTGAGCTGAAAGAAAACCAGGGTGGCTAGAACGTGCTTGGGGAAAGGGGTCAACAAGGTGAAAGCTGGAGAGGTGGACCAGGCCAAATCATGTAGGCTCTTTAGATCACAGTAAAGAATATGCGAATTATTAGAAGCTATTAAGATGTTTCAGTGCAAAAGTGATAGCCACTTCATAATTTCCGTCACTGTGAAAATACTGGATTAAAGGATGAAAAGATTAAATGTAGGAAGAACACTGAATAAGCTGTAATTTCTCAGTGCTAGTCTATTAAATATTTAAAGGACAGTCTAGTAAATTGCTGCAAACTACTAATTAATAAAAATTATGTTAGGAATTAATTATGGCTAAAGTATCATATTTTCTTTTTGTTTGTTTGTTTTGAGACGGAGTTTCATTCTTGTTGCCCAGGCTGGAGTCCAATGGTGAGATCTCAGCTCACTACAACCTCCGCCACCTGGCTTCAAGTGATTCTCCTGCCTCAGCCTCCCAAGTAGCTGGGATTACAGGCATGCACCACCACGCCCAGCTAATTTTGTACTTTTAGTAGAGACAGGGTTTCTTCATGTTGGTCAGGCTGTTCTCCAACTCAGGCGGCCGCCACTGTGCCCAGCCTAAAATATCATATTTTCCAGTAACCATGTTGGTAGGCCTTTAAATATATAAACCAAAGCTATCTCTTCAATTCTGAAAATTTTAAGAATTTTTAAAGGTTATCTTATTTTGGTTCCTGAGGAATCTTTTGAGTAAGCAAATATTTTTTGTATTACCACTTTTTGTATTGTCAAAGCAAATACTCCCTACACATTTTCATGCTTACAATTAAAGGTTAAAATATTGGCTAGCTGAATAAATTGATCTTAAATGTGTAAATTGAATGTATTAGGAGAGAATTTACTCAGGTGTAAAACACATTGATGACAGTATTTGCTAAATTTCACATATGAGAACTAGAGATCAAAGGTCAGGCTTGTCTCTAAATTGTGAGGCTTGGGCTTTTGTATGTGCTTCCCCTGTTTTTTCAGCCTTTGCTTGCAAAACAGGGAACACCTGGAAAAACTGGCAATTAACTTTCTGTATTAACTGATGCAGGAAAACTCAACGTTCAGTCCCTAAATCTGCTCTGAGGATTTATATTATTTGAATAGTTTATATGCTTGTATTAAGCTAGACATTGCCTCTGGTAGTGGTCTTCAAACTTTATTTTTGTTTGAAAGTCTCCTAACAAAATTTTGAAAATATATGTCTTCCTCTGCACACATTTAAGTTGACTTCTAAAATGTATTATTAGATTTTAAAAATACAGAGACTATGATTTCAAGTGTACTATAAATGTTAATATTTTAATATGAAGCTCTAAGAATTTTTTTAGAAATGCATACAATGAATCTAAAAATCATAATGATTTGGTATTCACCAACATCCACGTTAAAAATACATGAAATATCTTCCTTAGCAGCTGGAAATTTTACTTGGCCCTTTGTGTACTCGAAGTCATAACTTACATTCTTCTTCCCTAGACCCTTGTATTAATATACTGTTTATTTTTATCATTGAAAGTTGTATTGGCCATCTCTAGAGTTCTCTGCAACAAAAATAATTTATATATTTTGAAATTTTAAAATAATTTACTTCTTATGGCAATTAGACTCTATGTAAACTTTTTCATGACTGAGTTACAATAGTAATTATTAGTAGCATATAATATTTTGAATTCTGGAAAAATAAAAAGCAATTTTATTGGAAATACTTCTTTAATAAAATCAGTTGAAAACTGTTGTATGTTTCTTTGATTAAAGGAAGCTTCACAGACAATAATATTTAATTTTCTCTGTATTTGATGATCTGGAGGTTTTTATAATTTTAGGGGGTGCAACATAGTGAGATGTGTAGGAAGCCTATACCTCCTTTCTCTTATAAAATGAAACAAAGGGCCATCAGCAGCAGCGAGATGGGAACGGAGACCCATGGCAGAGATCTCAATCAGATCGGGTTTAGTAAAATCCACCAAAAGAAAATAGATTCTATCAATTGAATTATTCTTAAATTCTCCTTTTTCCATAAGAGTTTCCTGTCTATGGAGTATTTTAACCTCTAGTTAATGATTGAATTAACCATTTTATTTTCATGTTCCCTGTTAACATGTGGTTGTTAATCACAGGGAAGTGGTTTTCAAAGCTGCAGTTCCTGTGATGTTACAGAGAAGACTAAACCTATTTTTAATTTTATTTATTTATTTATTTATTTATTTATTTTAGCAAACTGGTCTTGTTCTGTTGCCCAGGCTGGAGTTCAGTGGAGCAATCATAGTTCACTTCTGCCTTGAACTCCTGGACTCATGTGATCCTCTTGCCTTAGTCTCTCAAGTAGGTGAAACGACAGGTGCCATCATGCTCAGCTAATTTCTTTATTTAATTTATAGAGATGGGGTCTTGCTATGTTGCCCAGGTTAGCCTCGAACTCCTGGCCTAAAGTAGACCTCTCATATAAAAAATACACCTATTTTAAAATACAGTGATTTTTCATTCAACACTTCTGGTTCATATTTAAAGTTTAAAATAGATTAATATTTTTCCTAAATATGACAGCAGAAATGCATTTGTTTTAGCAGGAAACCTGAACATTTATTAAGCTACGTATAATTTTGCATGAGGAATTGTTATGCTATTTCTTATAAGTAATGCTAAAATTTTAAATGTAGTAAACAGCTGTGTAGCTGTGGCTATGGTTCCTGGATCTTTGTATGATATTTTAATTACCTATCTTATTTTACTGGCCTGTATTTCCCCTTAATCCCCCATCTCTGTTTCTCTATTGCTATAACATTATTAACAATGTCTCTTCACCTTACAGAAACACTGTGAAGTCTTACTGATTTTTCTAAGCTCTAAAACACTTTCAGTGTCTTGCAAAGAGATTTCATTTAAATATGGCTTGTTTTTCCTACTTGTGTCTTATTCCAAAGTTCAGCCTGATCGATATGCCTCTAGAATCTGCACAAATTTTCAATGTGTTAGTTGAAATGTTAAAGAAAGTTTGCACGCTGACTCTTGTTCATGGTCATGGGGAGAAATGATGTAGAAAGCCCAATGGCTTTTAAATGTGTACAGGTATAGAAATAGCTAATGGTTCTGAAATTAGTACTGTTTAGATCATAAAATATAAAACAGTTAAATTCCAACTAATTTAGTGTACAGTGAACTTAACTTTAAAAACTTTTTTTCTTTTTATGTGGCTTTTACTCTATCCTATTCCTAACAATACTCTAATGTAAAAGTCTTTTAATAAGCAGATTGTAAAGCAGATAAAAGCTTCTTTACTTATGCAGCAATCATTCTTACTTTCCTTTGGGCTTATTAATTTGCTGAGCTAGAATGGAACAAGTTTTATAAAATACAACTTGATTTTATTTCATTTAAAGAATGACTGTATTTGCAAATTAGCATGTGGGCATACTTGCTTATGGGTTTAGTTCTTTAAAATTTAAACTCAGCCTAGAATATGTACGCATACTTTTAGGTTTATGTGTAGGAAATAAATGATAATTTTCTGCAGAACTCTTACTAAATGAGAAGGAAGGCAAACACAAAGGTAAAAGTCAAGCATGATTCTCTGCATTATTTACAAAACAGTGTGTCAATGTGTCCCTTAAGATGCAGTCTAGTTATGTGGTCTACTGGTAATAGTCATTACTCTCTGGCAACCAATGTCCTTATAAATAAGATAAAAATTGAATCACCTTGAAACATTAAAAACAAAGAAGACAAAGAGAGAAAAATAGGCTAGTGATAAGCAGCTAGTAGGGCAATATGAAAACATTTTCTGCTGAGGGATTTCAGTTATTAGAACTACTGCATAGATAAATGTGCAGATAAAAAGCATGAGATAAGCAGTAATAACAGATGGCAAATGTTACATATTTTATTATTAACCATTCAACAGTGACTGGTTTTTACCTTCCTTATCCTATCTTTTCAACTAGCTGATGAATTTTGTGTCTGTCTTCACTGGAAATGATAAACATTTATTACAGTGAGGAAAGATTTTCTCTTTTGCTGTATTTTTTAGCTCTGATCACTGCCAATAGCACCAGAAGCCCGCTGTGACAAATCCTGACATAATACATTTGGTATCATGGTCTCTCATTTTCCCACCAAGAAAAATTCTCTAGCACTAATTACAACCAAACACTGAGATGATCTTCTTTGAAGTTTGTGAGATGGAGATGAATGGATTACAAGTATGTCTTATCTGTGACAACGCTGGTTATGCCTGTTGAACAAACATAATAATGATAGATCCTCCTTTTACTCTCAGAAGTATCCTTATTTGGGTGATAGTGATGTAATCATCTTACTTGCAGGTGTTAAAAGAATAACATCTGGCCTGAGAAAATTTAAATTATTTAGAAATTAATTTTTCACGTATCATAAAATATGCACATTATTTCAGCACTAAAAATACATACTAACTGGTTTTTGTTATCATGGCCTATTCTAATAATTTGAATCATCAGTTTTGATTTATTCATATGGGCATATAAACTCTAAACGGTTATTTATCTCGGATCACGAAGTAAGCCACCACACATTAGGAAACAAACTACTGTTATGTATAGAGTTAATTTTTCATTTTTTGTATCCAAGAAAAGTCATAACCAGCAAATTCATTTTGTTAATATGTATATGACCGCTTTTTGAGATGTATAATTTTATATTTCTTGTCTTCTAGGCAATACTAAGCTCAGAAATGATAAATATGCTCACCTGTTAAAAGGAATTTGTATTATTTATATCTTTGATCCACAATTGCTGCTATGTTTTTCTCCCAGAATATTATAATATTACGCATTTTGTTGTATACTTGAGAGAGGAGGGATTAAGTAGATCTTGCTAACCATTTTATATTTTGTTTGGAGAATGGTACCTGACACAGAGATGTCCACTAAATGTTATTTAAATGAAGGTTGAAGGAAATTATCATAAATATCACATTCTGATTGACCCCAGGGTATAATGAATCTGTATTTATACCTAAGAAACTCTCAGGGACATTGAACTTTTCTCTCTGTAGCATAGCACTTTGATAAGTCCATAGACTCTTAGTAGTGTCAGGTTGGTTTAGAATCTTGGTTGTATCACTTCTTAGAGATGTAGCCTTTGGCAAATTGTCTTCTATAAGCCTTGATATTCCTATCTTTAAGGCAGAGTAGTTGGAAGAATTAGGTACTGAAATGCATGTTAAAAGCTAAGCATTGTATCTGGCACATTACAAATTTTCAATGATGGCTGTTTTGTTATAAATCTTACTTATCCTCTGATTTGATTCTAGTGGGAGTATCTCACATCACCATTAAAAAATATCTGATTTGATTTTAGTGCTTGTTTCTCTTAATTCCCATGAGGTGAGCTAATGTCAGGAGCTTTCCAAAAGTAAAACTTCCATATTTGGCAATAAAAATAGAGTAGCGAGTTAAATTTAAATTTTAGATCAACAAAGACTTTTTTCGTCTAAATTTGTTCTGTATTTTATCAGGCTACTCTCTTCTAAAGTCTATTTCAACATGCCATCAAATCCTTTAGCCGTATTCTCTATGAGGAATTGAACCCATAATGGGTCAGAATGGGTGAAATAAAATTAGAAGGGAGTTTAATTGCTTATTTAATTGAATATAGTATTATATAAAAATAAGTATTTATTTTATTTAAGATGGAGTCACTGTAACGACAAATTGATTTAAATAGACAATATATTACAAAATGCAACAGTGCTATACACTGCAGCATTAGAAAATTGAAAAAACAGAAAAGAAATCAGGTTTATTATTACCATATGTTGGTGGCTAAAGAGATAAGTATTTTTAAAAAGTGGTATAGAACATGTATGTGTATGATCAAGACTTAAAAAGGTCCTTCAAAAATGAAGACTATATAAAGAATTCTTAGAATAAACAAAAGTTGAGAGAGCTTATCAACTGTAGACCTACCTTGAAAGAAATACTATAAAGCATCTTTCAAGTTGAAACAAAAGATAAACTTCAACATGAAAATATATGAAAGTATAAAACTTCCTGGTAAAGTTAAATTTATAGACAAATACACAATACTATAATACTGTAATGGTCATGAGTAATCACTTATATTTCTGGTAGAAGTTAAAAACCAAAAGCATAAAAAATAAATATAACTATAAAAATATGTTAAGAAACATATAAAAAGATGCAGTTTGTGACCTCAATGACATAAAGTGTGAGAGGAGGAGTAAAGGTTCAGAGTTTTTGTATGAAATTGAAGTTAATTATTCTCAGTTTAAAATAAGTTGTTAAAATTATGAGTTGTTTTCTGTAAACCCCATGGTAACTACAAAAAAATAAATTTTTGAAAGACACACAGAAGAAAATGAGAAATAAAGGCATATCACCGAAAAAAAAATCAATGAAACACAAAGGAAGATAACAAGAAGAAAAGAGGGACATATAGAAAACAATTAACAAACAGCAAAATAAGTGATTTCCTGTCTGATATGGTTTAGATTTGTGTCCCTGCCCAAATCTCATGTCAAATTGGATGAGGGGCCTGGTGAGAGATGACTGGATCATGGGGGCAGATTTCCATCTTGTTCTCATAATAGAGAGTGAGTTCTCACGAGATCTGATAGTTTCAAAGTGTGTGGCAGTTCCCCCTTTGTGTTCTCTCTTCTTGCTCGCCACTGTAAGATGTGCTCGCTTCCCTTTGCCTTCTGCCATAATTATAACTTTTGCAAGGCCTCCCAATCATGCTTCCCGTTAAGCCTCTGGAACTGTGAGTCAGCTAAACCTCTTTACTTCATAGCTTACCCAGTCTCTGATAGTTCTTTCTAGCAGTCTAAGAACAGACTAATAGACTATCAGTATTACTCTAAATTTAAATGGAAAAAGTCTCCCAATCAAAAGACTTAAGTGGTCAAATATATTTAAAAAAAAACAAAACAATAAGGTTTAATATGTGTTATATACAAGAGACTCACTTTAGATAGGCTGAAAGTAAAAAAAAAAAAAAAAGGAAAGATAGCCCATGCAAATGGTAACCAAAAGAAAGCAGAGCAGTTAAACTTACATTAAAAAATAGATTTTAGGTTAAAAACTGTCAAAAGAGGCAAAGAAGGATATTATATCATGATAAAAGAGTCAGTTCACCAGAAAAATATAAAAATTATAAATATATCCACATCTAATGTAAAAGCACTGAATTATATAAAGAAAATATTGACAGAACTGAAGGGAGAGATAGATAGCAACCTAATGACAGTAGGGTATTTCAGTACCCTACTGTCAATGATGAATAGAACATTCACACTGAGCATCAGTAAGGAAACACAGAACTTGAAAAACACTTGAGACCAAATGCACCTAACACATTTACAGAACACTGCATCCAACAGCAATAGAAATACATATTCTTCTCAAGCACACACACAGTTTTCTCCAGAACAGAGCACATATTAAGTCACAAACCAAGTTTTACAAAATTTAAGAAGATTAAAATCATACGAAGTATCTGTTTCTACGACGATGGCATGAAATTAAAATCAATAGCAAAAGGGAACTGGAACTTCACAAACATGTGCAAATTAAACAACAAACTCTTGAACAACCAATAGGTCAAAGAAGAAATCAAAAGAAAAATTAGAAAATACTCTCAGAGAAATGTAAATGAAAACACAACATATTAAAGCAAATGGGATACAACAAAAGCAATACTAGGAAGGAAGTGTATTGCAGTAAAAACTTACATTTGAAAAGCAGAAAGATTCCACATAAACAATCTAACTTAGACTTCAAGGAACTGGAATACTAAGAATAAACTAAGCTGAACAGGGGGAAGGAAATAATACAGACTAGGGCAGAAATAAATGAAATAGAGAGTTGAAAAATAACAGAAATAGTCTCTGAAATTAAAAGTTTCTTTTCTAAAATATCAACAAAATTGGAAAACCTAGAGCTAGAGTAAAAAAGCTGAAAAGAAGGAAGACCCAATTAAACAATCAGAAATAAGCAAACCACCATGGCATATATGTACCTGTGCAACAATCCTGCAGGATGCAGGATGTACACATGTACCCCAGAGCACAAAGTGAAAAAAAAAATCAGAAATAAAAAACAGACATTACAATTTATGACTCATGAAGAAACTCTATAACTCATAAGGGGATTGAATCAGTAACCAAAAGCCTCCCAACAAAATGAAGCCCAGGACATAGTGGCTACACTGGATAATTCTACCAAACATTTAAAGAAGAATTAACATAAACACGTCTCAAACTCTTGCACAAAAAAAATTGAAGAGGAAGGACTACTTACAAAATAATTTTGTAAGGACAACATTACCTGATACCAAATCCAAACAAAGATATTACAAGAATAGCAAAACAAAACAAAACTACGGACTAATACTCCTGATGAGTATGGATAGAAAAATTCTCAACAAAATAGTAGCAAACCAGAGGGTCTCTAAGATGACCAGCTAGACATCTTGTACTTACCTCTTCTGTAAAAAGGAAACTAACTATTGAGTAGGTAATCACCTTTTCAATAGATCATTGCACTGGAATTCAATATGGATGTAATAGGAAACACCTAAAGCAAAAAAGGAGAGGCAAGTAAGGCAGCCTGCTTGGTGGGGATCAGCTGTGAGCCTGGAGAGACTTCCCAGCATGGGAAAAGGTAAGTGAAGTACTTCTCAGCGATTCATATTCTCATTGTGAACTGAATACCAACCACTACAGAGCCCCTTAACCTTCACAGGCTCTGAAACTAACATAGGAAGCTGCCTGGAGACTAAGCAATGGCACTGCTCCGGAGAGGGAGCTCACGCTGTGTCCCACTCATGCTATGTCCAAAGTCTTATGCAGCTAAAGTACCATTTTGAAAGCCCAGCTCTCAACAGACTGCACTCTGCCCTGGAGCCCAACAGTGCTTGCATTTCCACATCCTTGGACCCCGACCAACATTCCCCACCTGGAGCTACACAGTGGCTGATTGCTGTCAGTGGGGCCAAAGTGCAGGACATTGCCTGCAGCCTTGCTGCCTCCAGCAGTGGAGCTACTGAATTCTATATGCCCATAGCTGTGCTGCCAGGCCTGAAGCATGATAAATTGTGGGCTGCCACTGCCAGAGCTGAAGTACAAGCAAAGTGTGGGCTGCTACTGCTGGAAATGAAGTGTGAGCTGAGCAAGAGCCACCACCACATGAGCTTCACAGGGGCTAAAGCACTAGTGAAGGTCATGTTTCCCATCTACTTGCATATAGCTGCTGCCACTGAAAGAAACTTCACCCTCCCCAGTAACAGGGCCACAGCACAATGCTGCAGCCCCCAACCTAAGCATTTCCCCAGAGGACTGTAAATCACCCTGCACCTTCTTACTGCAGTCACTGCCTATGCACACAATTGGGGGAACTCTGTACAAGTCTGACTGGCCTGGCTTTGATTCCACAGCCAGTACCAGAGCACACAGTCCAGGGGCCAGGGGATTGCCTAGCCAGTCTACTGTTGTTGGCATTTGAGCACTCTCCATGGAGCCTGAGATTGGGTCCACCCACCCCACTGCTACCATCACAGTTGGCACTTACCTGCATGTACCAGTTGTGGGCCTGAAACTGACCCACCCAGCCTACTGAAACAATCACCAGCACCAGTGCGCACTGCTTCAGACCCAGGAGATTGTTTCCTACTGCTATTGTCATCATCCATGCCACACTTTCTGTGCAGGGGCTCAAGAACTTATTCACTCACCTGGCTTGCTACTGCCACTACAGGCATCTGAGCAAGCCAACTGGAGACTCAATGTCATCTTGCCTGGTCCCATTAACACCAGTACAGTATTTACCACCCTGGAATCCAAGGATAGGTAGGCATGTGCAGCCTACCACTGCTACCACCAGGCCCCAAGCACTGGCCAACCTTGTATCACGGTCCCCAGAAAAACATCACCACAGCCTCCTATAATAACTATACCCTAAGACATCAAGGAAATTATAGGTGCCACTGACTCTTTACAACCAAGGGAATTATACAGAGACTACATTACTGCATGCACCCAGAATCAAAACCAAAGTGCCATATTCAACTAACACAATAGATACATGTTCAGCAAAAAATTCTCTTCTAAGTATGCAAATTCAAAAGATTGGAAGAATCCACTATTATATCAATGTGCAGATATCAACATAAGCACAAATGAAACTTATAAAAGCAAGGACATATGACACCTTTAAAGGAAGACAATAATTCTCTAACAAAAGATTCCAACTAAAATCATTTGCAAAATCCTGGAAAAAGTATTTATTTTTTCTTTTTCTTTTTCATTTTTTCCCTCTTTTCAGAGGTGTTGAATGGAAAAATAATTTAAAATATTGATGTTAAAGAAGTTCAGTGGAATATAAGAGAATACTGGAAAACAATATTTTAAAAGTCAGAAAGACAATGCAGGATATAAATGAGAAACTTACCAAAGAGATAGAGATTATGAAAAAGAACCAACTGGAAATTCTGTAACTGAAGAATTCATTAAATAAAATATGAAATATATTTTAAAGCTTCAACAGTGGACTAGAACAAGCAAAAGAAAGAACCTCAGAACTTGAAGCCAGGTCTTTTGAAATAACCCAGGCAGAAAAAAGAAAATAGAATAGAAAAAAAAGAACAAGACCTTCATGACATATGGGATGCAATAAAGTGACTAAATATTTGAAATTTTGGAATCACAGAAAGCAGAAAGAAAATGAAGGGGTTAGAAAACCTATTTAATAAAATCATAGACAAAAATTCTCAAGTCTAGCAGGAAATTTAGACACATAGATATAGGAAACACAGAGGTTCCCAAACAGATAAAATTCAAAAAGGGTCTTTTTCACAGCACATTATAATCAAGTTGTGCTTTCAAAGAAAAAGTATTCTAAAAACAACAAGAGAAAACATCTATTCACTTAAAAAGAAATCTCCATCAGATTAACAGTAAATTTATCAGCAGGAATCTTATAGACCAGGAAATAATGAGATGATATATTTAAAATGCTGAAAGGAAGAAAAAAATTATAGCCAGAGGTACTGTACCCAGCAAAGCTAGCCTTCCTAAATAAAGAACAAAGTATTTCACAGATAAGCAAAAGCTGAGGTAATTCATCATCAATAGGTGGTGAATTCCTAAAGAATTCATCATTTTCTACAAGAAATGGTTAAGGAAGTAAGGGAGTCCTATTCCCAGAAGCAAAAGGATAATAACTATCACCATGAAAACACACGAAAAAATACAACCCACTCGTAGAGCAAATACACAGGCAAGGAAAAGACTCAAATGTTACCATACAGAAAACCACCACACCACAATGATAAATAATAAGATATACAGAAGGAATATATATATATATATATATATATATATATATGTAAATTTATATATAATTTACCAGAAATCAATTAATAAAATAACAGAAATAAATAATAATAATTTTGAATGTAAATAGATTAAACTTTCCTTTTAAAAGACATAGATTGGCTAGGTGGATTTTTAAAAATAAACCAACTATATGTTGCCTATGAGAAACTCATCACATCTATAACGACAGATAGAATGAAATAAAAGAGGTACAAAATGACATTCCACACAAAGGGAAACCAAAAGCAAGCATGAATAGCTATAGTTATATCAAATAAAACAGGCTTTAAGTCAAACACAGTAAATAGGGAAAAGATCATCATTACATAATGATAAAGGGATCAGTTCAGCAAGAGGAAATAATTCACAACATATATGCACCCATCACTCCAGCTCCTAAATATATGTAGCAAATATTATTAGATTTAAAATGTGAGATAGATTATATAAGAATAGTAGTTGAAGATTTCAACAACCAACACTAAGCATTAGACAGATCATCAAGACAGGAAATTCACAAAGATACACTGGATTTAAACTGAGCTCAGATCAAATAGAACTAACAGACATTTACAGAACAGTTTTCCAACAGCTACAGGATATACATTCTTCTCATCAGCACATGGAACATTCTCCAGGATGGATCATGTGATGGAACCCAAAACAAGTCTCAACAAGTGAAAAATAATTGAAACATATCAAATATCTTTTCAAATCACAGTGGACAAAAACTAGAAATTGGTAACAAGAGGAATTTTCAAATCTGAAGAAATACATGAAAATTAAACAACATGATCCTGAATGACCATTGAGTAAAGAGAAGAATAAAAAGGAAATTTAAAAATTTATTTAAATAACTGAAAATTAAAACACAATATACCAGGCGAGGCTTGGTGGCTCATGCCTGTAGTCTCAGCACTTTGGGAGGCTGAAGGGGGTGGACTGCTTGAGGTCAGGAGTTCAAGACCAGCCTGGCCAACATGATGAAACCTCTTCTCCACAAAAAAATAGCTGGGCATGGTGGCAGGCACCTATAATTCCAGCTACTTGGGAGTTTGAGGCAGGATAATCACTTGAACCCAGGAGGCAGAGATTGCAGTGGGCTGAGATCATGCCATTGCACTCAAGCCAGAATGACAAGAGCAAATCTCTGTGTTAATATGGATACAGAAAAAGCAGGGCTAAGTGTATAACACTAGGCATCTGCATCACAAAGTAGAAAGGCTTCAAATAAATAGTCTAACAATGCACTTCAAGAAACTAGAAAGGCAAGAACAATCCAAACCCAAAATGAAGAGAAGAAAAGAAATATCATCATAGAAATAAAAAGTCTTCCAACAAATAAAAGTTCAGTACTGGATGGCATCACTTCCAAATTCTACCAAACATTCAAAAAATTAACATCAATTATTCTCAAATTCTAGCAAAAATTTGGAGAGGAGTGAATTCTTTCTAACTCATTCTACCAGACCAGAATTATTCTGATATCAAAATCAGACAAAGATGCAAAAAGGAAGTAAAACTACAGGCAATACCCCAAATGAACACAGATGTAAAAATTCTCAACAAAATACTAGCAAACTAAATCTAACAGCACAACAACAATAACAAACTACAGTATGATCAAGTGGGATTTATCCCTGGGATGCAAGAATGGTTCATAATAGAAAAGCTGATAAACATAATGTATCGCATCAACAGAATGAAGAACAAAAATTATGTGATCATCACAATAGACACAGAAAAAACATTTGATAAAATTTACCATTTCTTTATGATAAAAAATCTCAGCAAACAAGGCATAGAAGAAATGTACCTCAATATTAAAAAAGTTATATATGATAAGCTCATAGCTAACATTGTACTGAATGGGTAAAAGATAAAAGTCTTTCCTCTAAGAACTGGAACATGTCAAAAGTGCTTACTTTCACTCCTCCTATTTAATATTGTGTGTGAAGCCCTATCCAGAGCATTTAGGCAGGAGAAAGAAGTAAAAACATCCAAGTTGGAAAAGAGGAAGTCAAATTGTCTCTCTTTGCTGATGATATGATCTACCTAGGAAAATCTAAAGACACCACCAAAAACTCCTTGAGCTGATAAATAAATTGATTAAAGTCACAGGATACAAAATCAACATAGAATAATCAGTAGTGCTTTGTATGTCTGTAATAAGCTAGCTGAGAAAAAAATATCAGGAAAGTAATTCATTTATAATAGCTAGAAAAATGAACTATCTAGTAATAATTTTAATCAAGGAGTTCAAATCTATACCAGAAAACTACAAATAAGCAATAAAAAGATATTAAGGGGCACACAAAAATTGGAAAGACATCCCATATTCATGGATTGAAAGAATTTATATCATTAAAATGACCATACCACCTGAAGCAATTTACAGATTTAATGCAATTTTTATCCAACTACTAACGTCATTTTTCACAGTATTAAAAAGAAATAAAATTTGTACAAAACCGAAAACAGCCTTAGTAGCCTAAGCAAGCTGGGCGGGGCAGGGGGGCTGGTGGTGGAGCTGGAAATATCACATTACCTGATATTAAAATATATTATAAGGCTATAGTCACAAAACAGCATGTTACTGGTATATAAACAGACACATAGACCAAACAAAGAGAATAGAGAGTTCAGCTATAAACCAGTGTGTTTACAGCCAAATTGTTTTTGACAAACATGCCAAGTACATACATTGGTGAAAGGATACTCTCTTCAATAAACATTGTTGGGTATATTATATAGCCATATGCAAAATAATGAAACTGGACCTGTATCTCTCACCATATGCAAAATCATATCAAGATGGATTAAAGTCTTCAACATAAGACCCAATACTATAAAACTAGCATTTTTTTATAGTAGAAGAAAACATAGATAAAACACTTCAGGACATTTGTCTAGGCAAAGATTTTATGACCTCCTCTAAAGCATGGACAACAAAAACAAAAACAAGTCCAGGACCAGTTGGATTCACAGCTGAATTCTACCATATATTCAAAGAGGAAATGGTATCAATCCTATTGACACTATTCCACAAGATAGAGAAAGAGGGAATCCTTCCTAAATCATTCTATGAAGTCAGTATCACTATAATACCAAAACCAGGAAAGGACATAACCAAAAAAGAAAACTACAGACTAATAAGCCTGATGTAAATAAATGAAAAAATCCTTAACAAACTGCTAGCATATTGAAGATAACCAACATGATCAAGTGAGTTTCATACCAGGGATGCAAGATGGTTTAACATCTGCGAGTCAATAAATATGATCTACTATATAAACAATTAAAAATGAAAATCACATGATCATCTCAATAGATATGGAAAAAGGATTTGACAAAATCTAGCATCTCTTTATGATTAAAACTCTCAGCAAAATCAGCATACAAGGGACATACCTCAATGTAATAAAAGCCATCTATAAAAAACTCACAGCCAGCATAATACTGAATGGGAAAATTTGAAAGCCCCTCTGAGAACTGGAACAAGGCAAGGATGCCCACTCTCACCACTCCTATTCAACATAGTACTGGAAATCCTAGTCAGAGCAATCAGACAAGAGAAAGAAATAAAGGGCATCCAAATTGGTAAAAAGGAAGTCAAACTGTTGCTATTTGCTGATATGATTATATATACCTGGAAAACCCTAAAGACTCCTCCCAAAAACTCTTAGAACTGACAAAAGAATTCAGCAAAGTTCCCAGACACAAAATTAGTGTATACAAATCAGAATCTCTCCTATACCAACAAATCAAATAAAGAACTCAACCCCTTTTACAATAGCTGCAAAAAATAAATAAAATAAAATAAAATACTTAGGAATGTACCTAGCCAAGGAGGTGAAAGACCTCTACAAGGAAAACTACAAAACACCACTGAAAGAACTCATAGGCAACACAAACAAACGGAAACACATCCCATGCTCATGGATGGGTAGGATCAATATTGTGACAATGACCATACTGCCAAAAGCAATCTACAAATTCAATGCAATTCCCATCAAAATACCACCATCATTCTTCACAGAACTAGAAAAAGAAATCCTAAAATTCATATGGAACCAAAAAAGAGCCCACATACCGAAAGCAAGACTAAGCAAAAAGAACAAATCTGGAGGCATCACATTACCTGATTTCAAATTAGACGATAAGGCAACAGCCACCAAACAGCATGGTACTGGTATAAAAATAGACACATAGACCAATGGAACAGAATAGAGAAACTAGAAATAAACCCAGATACTTACAGCCAACTGATCTTTGACAAAGCAAACAAAAATGTAAAGTGGGGAAAGAACGAACACCCTAGTCAACAAACGGTGCTGGGATAATTGGCAAGCCACATTTAAGAGGATGAAACTGGATCCTCATCTCTCACCTTATACAAAAATCAGCTCAAGATGGATCAAGGACTTAAATCTAAAACCTGAAACTATAAAAAATTCTAGAAGATAACATCAGAAAAACCCTTCTAGAAATTGGCTTAAGCAAGAATTTCATGACAAAGAACCCAAAGCAAATGCAATGAAAACAAAGATAAATAGCAGGGATTTAATCAAACTAAAGATCTTTTGCATGGCAAAAGGAACAGTCAGTAGAGCAAGCAGACAACCCAGTGAGTGGGACAAAATCTTCACAATCTATACATCTGACAAAGAAACTAATACCCTGAATCTACAATGAACTCCAGCAAATTAGCAAGAAAAAAAAAACAAAAATTCCCATCAAAAAGTGGGCTAAGAACATGAATAGACAATTCTCAATATAAGTTATACAAATGGCCAACAAACATATTGAAAATGTTCAACATCACTAATGTGGTAACCTTACTCCTGGAAGAATGACCATAATCTAAAAATTAAAAAAAATAGGTTTTGGTGTGAATGCAGTAAACAGGGAACACTTCTACATTGCACTCTCTCTCTTGCTGCCATGTCAGAAGGTGCTTGCTTCTCCTCTGCCTTCCTCCATGACTGTAAGTTTCCTCAGGCCTCCCCAGCCATGCAGAACTGTGAGTAAATTAAACCTTATATATATATATATATATATATATATATATATATATATGTGTGTGTGTGTGTGTGTGTGTGTGTGTGTGTGTGTGTGTGTGTGTAATGTATATATTTTATTGTATATGCACAATGAAAAATTATTAAACTTCTAAAAGGAAGAAAGTCCACCATATGCTACAACATGGATGAATCTTGAGACATTATGCTAAGTGAAATAATCCAGTGATGGAAAAAAATACTATGTGATTCCCCTTATATGAGATATCAAAGTTAATCAAACTCATAGAGGCAAAAAATAGAATGATGGTGGCCAGTGGCAGCAGGGAGTTGGAAATGGGGAATTGCTTTTCAATGGCTATAAACATTCAGTCATGCAAGATGAAGAAGTTCTACAAAAATCTACCTATAGTTAACTATATGTACTGTACACTGAAAAAATTGGTATGTGGGTAGATTTTATGTTGTGTGCTTTTATCACAATGATAACAATAAAGAGACTTACAGACAACAAGTGAAAATGATTAGGTCCCTTATTGTATTCTGCTCTGCTACCGCTTTTCTGGGTAGAAGTGTCTTCTATTTGGATTCAGTGTATTTCACAGGTAGTATTGGTTGATTCAATCTAACTATTGATTCTTTAATATTGAGTAATCAAATATATATAACTACAGCACTTATAGCCATATAAAATCATTTGCCTACTAATGTAAATGTGTTAGTCATGTTCTCGGGTTCCTACTATTCTTAAAACAGAGTAGTAGGATCTCAGTTTTAAGAGTAGTAGGAACTCAGCCAACTATAAACAATATCAAAGCAGAAACCTTGCTATCACCTAAAGATGGAATACATTCATGATGACCCAAAATATCAGTTTGTCTTTTATTGGCTACATATTCTGTTCACATATTATAATAATAGGTGTTTAACTGTCTAATTTGACTTTAGTCAATATCACAACTTGCTTGATAGACATAAGCACAAATAGATTCTATTTCATCTGTATGATCCTGAAGAACACTGAAGAACCATTCATCTTGTTTAGAAAATAATAAGATGGTATAAAAATGTGTACCAAGCTGTTTCAAAGACTTTGAAAATGAAAATCCTAATGAATGAACAATTTAATGCTCTTTTCTGAGCTTATAAATAATCACTATCTCCTTACATTCCAGAGACTATAAGGAGGACAATGTCAATTAGTTGGTGTGACAAGAATAATAGTCTTCGTCTCCAATAAATACTTTTTGGATTAGAACACTGTTATCTGTATTGCAAACACAAAATCTCTTTTATGGAAGGAGTATGAACATTGGTCTTGAAATTTGGTTATAAAATTAGACCTTAGGTTTATCTAGAGTTATTCTTAGAACTGACCTAGCAACACATAAATAGGTTTTCTTCCTGTAATCTTAAAGAAAGGCGGGGAAGGGAAGAAAGGGAAGGCAGAAGGGAGATGAAGTCATAGTATAGAAAATTGCAAAGGAGGGGAGTAACTTTAGTAACAAACTATGATAAAGATTATTTCAGTTTATGAATTGCATGTTAGAGTATCTGTGAGGTAATTTTAAAAAACAACAAAGTTTTACTACTAGGAAATTCTCAGCAATTGTTAAAAACACTGTCAGGTTACAATATGATACTAGATCTGAATCCCAACACTTCCCTCTGCTAGCTGTGTGACCTTGGGAATACTATTAACTTGTCTAAATCTGATTTTTTAAATCGAAAAACTGGATTAACAATAGTACTGACCCACTGGGTTATTGTCACTAAATAAAATAATGCATTCAAAGTACAAAGTAAAGGCTCAACAAATCTCAGCTCTTAGAAGGAAGGGGATGCTGATGCTGATGATAATAATATTAGTGTCATCTTAGGCCTCAGGCTAAAAAGTAAAGCTTAATATTAATACTTGCCTATCTACTCCACAGCGTGGTTAGTGGTATCTTGACATTATTTGTGTATGTTATTATTAGGTTGGTCCAAAAGTAATTGCGGTTTTTGTTATTATTTTTAATGGCAAAAGCCGTAATTACTTTTGCACCAACATGTATTTTCTCTGTCTATAAGGTTAGGTGCTATTATTGTAATTTTATAAAAGTGGAATTTTTAAAATATACAATGGCATAAACTGTTAGAACAGTAGAACAATTCAAATCTTGAGACAAAACTTTATTTGTGATTGTTTATTCACCTTATTCTAGAACACAGGAAGGACAAAACTAATTTATCAGTTAATTACCAATCCGTGGGGTTTGGACAAATATAGCTGTGAAAATAACTCTCTCTAATACTAGTGAAACTATTCTGTCTTTTCTTCATTGGATTTCTCTGTATTTGCTGAAACATTACAAAGCCCTTCTTTAAATGCAGTCTATTTACTAGCCCATAGACTGAGTGAAGTAATCCTGAACTTGGGCAGTCTTTTAGAATACATAGGATCCTCTTTTCTTATCCTCCTGCTCAAAATCACTCTCCTGGAGGAAAACGCACGCAGAAATCTTACTATGCTTCCTGTCTCACAGGCCAAAACTCCAGATTCTTAGCACTTGTCTATTTATCATTCTGTTATATGCCAGCGTGTATACCTATCTTGCTTTCTATAGAAATGAATCCCTGTGCTCTACTTCATTCAATTAAAAAATATTTAATGATTCCACACTATGTGTCTATGCTTCGCATTAGATGCTATGGATAGCATGGTTAGACATTATATAGAGTTCTTGCTTATAATGAATTTATAATAAGTGACTACTACAGCCAAATATGATATTGTAAATACAAGAAATTTTTTTAGAAGCACGCAGAAGCAAAACCCAGCTTCAGTTTGGGAATGAAGAAGGTTGTCATTGAAATACTTGAGGAAATAATATCTGAGCTTATACTGAAGTATGACTCAGCCTGACTCAGATGAAATATGTGTGTTTTAAGGACATTGGAGTTTGCGGCAGAAAGAGTTCCAGGCTAAGGAAATAACATGCCTGGGGTTTCAGAATTGAGAAAAACATGATATATTCAAGGAACCAAAAGAACTAGTTGGGCTGGAACAGAGAAAGGCAGAGAGAAAGAAAGAATAAGAAAAAGAGGATGCTGAAGAGGACTGCTGTCAGGTCATGAAGGACCGTTTGTGCTATATAAAGAAATTTGTATTTTATCCTACAAACAAGGGAGATTGGCCTTGCAAGATTATACTTACTGGAGTGAAATGATCAGACTTGTATTCAAGAATCTCCTGGTGGCAGAATGAAAAAATTATCTTCAAGGGGTCACAACGGAGGCTGGAAGACATATGAGAAGATAGTAATAATTCATCTGGATTAAAATAGCAGCCTGAATTAAGGCAAGTGCTGTGAGGTTTGGCAGTGGGAAGAAAATGAGACAGGTATTTAGAGTCAGAGAACGAATCAATCAGATTTGGTAATTAGGTCTAATAGATAGAGAAAGGGAGGCCTTAAATTCTGGCATGAGCTAGACATAACACAATGCTCTATGAGTAGAAATGTTCTCAGCATTCAGTCAATGCTTCTCTGATTCTAAAAAGTCTGTCAATGAAGACAGATAGATTTGCAAGTTCTGATTTGCCCTGACATTTTTTCATTAGCCCTGGTACAGTGGCCAAATGTTTATTGAGGACCTGGTAGGTGGATAAAGTCAGAATGATTGAGATTTCTTTATCACAAAGTTAACAGTCTTTTGGAAGACACTGACAAGTAAGTTAGCAATGGAGCACGATCACTGCTACAAAGGAGTTATTCATGGAACTCTTGGTAGGCGTTTGTACGTGTAAGGAAGAGTGCCTTGTCCTAGCTACTCAAACAACTGCCACTCACTGTCAATCACATCTCCTGGAACTGGAATTGGACTTGGCTGCCCGCCGCTCCCCCCCCCACCCCCCCATCTCCATCTTTCCACTGTGAGCTATGTTTAGTTTTAACTTTTTTCTTTTTTTTTTGAGACAAAGTTTCACTTTGTCACCCAGGCTGGAGTGCAGTGACACAATCATGGCTCACTGCATCCTTCACCTCCCCAGGCTCAGGTGATCCTTCTACCTCAGGCTTCTGAGTATTTAAAACTACAGGCACATGCCACCACAGCCAGCTAGTTTTTGTAGTTTTCACAGAGATGGGGTTTTGCCATGTTGGCCAGTCTGGTCTGGAACTTCTGGACTCAAGTGATTCTCTAGCCTTGGCTTCCCAAAGTACTGGGAGTATAGGCATAAGCCACTGCGCCCGGCCTGTTTTTGGTTCTTTCTGCACATCAAGTCCACTCTCTTCTCTACCTGCAAATAAGCTTCTTCCCTTATTTCTGGTTTTTCAAAACTTTGTCTTATCATGGTCCATCAAGACCCTTCTGGCCCTTTATTTAATAACATAAAGTACCTCTTGAGCGAGCTTTATCAATCACCTCACCTCTTTGTATTTCTTTTATTAAAAATTATAAAAAAGAGTCTGATAGTCCCATTTGACATTGTGCATTGGAACATCAAGGTTCCTTGCAAAACTGATGTTGTGGCTGCCTTTCAGACTTGTGCAGGCCGCTGGTCTAATTATATGGCTAGGTTCAAAAAAGTAAAAGCATATTATTGCCACGTGATTCAGAATTTGACCATGACAAACAAAGATCTGTGCACAGGAACTGTAGATGAAGACTTTCTCAGGGTCAGCTTGTTCAATACACAACATGTCAGATTGAAGCAGAGCAGTGGGACAAATATCCCAGAGGAGATGATACTTGAGTCGATGCTTGGACAAAAAGAAGACAGTAGGGAGATGAAAGGGAATGATGTATCCTTAGGGATAGCTTCAATTGCAAAAGCATAAAGGATTGAGAAGCAAGGAACCTTCAGGAAACAGCAAAGTCAGAATGGCAGATCGTTCTTCATTTCGGTCAGCTGAGGACATTTAAACCATTGCTTATCATGGTGTTTCTCTAACAGGAGTCTGTGTCTCTCCAGAGAGGGATTTGGTTGTTACAAGGGAGCCACAGAGATTAGCACGTTATAACCTTTTCTGTTTCCAAGTGAAGAGAAAATAGAAGAGATAGAGCCATTTCCTTTTTGTATTTGCTTTCCTATCGTATGTTTGTTGATTTCCTGGGACCCACAGACATGTTTTCATTTTGATGGCTGCAATGAGAATTAAAGCAACAAGCTTGTCCGATGGTGACCCTCACATAGACTACCCTATTGTATTGAAAGCAGCTATGCCAACCAGATCATTCATATACGAAACATGAACAAAACCATGAGAAACACATAACTGCACTGTGTCGAGTGGAAGGAGGAGATTTGTACACAGGAAGGTGGGAGACTGTTTCAGCGGCATATTGCCTGGGGACCACTAGCTCTGACAACTTGCTGACAGTAAGGCTACAAATCTAAGACAAACCACAGCAGCGAGGAGCTGTAAGAGAAGTCACTCAAGCCCTAAAATGGTCTCCAATGAAAACAAAGGCACTCCAAGAAACATAAGTTTGAGAAACACAGGCGGAACAATCACAGACCTTATAAACAGTTTCTGCAAAATACTCTCTTAGCCTAGCATGAGGGGCTTAGGAGGGAAACACAGGGCCTAGCTCTATGTGAATTTTCAGGAAGTTTACAATACCAAAGCAGTAGATCTGTGGCATTAAGAGTTTTCCCTGTGAGGGCTGCTCACAGAGCAAGTCCCAGAATAAATACCAAATTAAATGACAATAATCCTTGTTGACACGGAAAGCGTGCCAGCCTTACATCTGGCATTCAGTAACACAACGTAAATTCTCGTATCTGCGAAGAGATTAATATGCATTTCCAGTTCATAGAGATGTTTTCAGTTGATATTTTGGTTCTCCGAAAAGAGTTTGCCTAAAAAGCTTAGCCAACCAAGTTCTGGTAGAAAACCCTTTCCCAAATTAGAAGAGATGAAGACATTTCAATTCTAAACATAATTTAACAGAGAATATTCTAATAACAGCTATTGAAATGTGGCCTTTTCTTGAAGAATCCTTAGTCTCATCAGTCACATGTATTATAATTTTGCGTTAGGATACATGAGCTTAATTTCATAAAGAAAAGAGGAGTTTAGTGGAGAAGCTTCTTGTATCTGACTCTCTCTTTGACATTCTCATTTGAACGCTTAACTTCATATTTAACTTCATATTTCCAAACTTAAACATTTCCTACAGTTCGATTTCATCCATAATATTGCAAGTTCAGTTTTCCATTTTCTCAAGCCATAAACTTTTGGAGACATCCCTGACTCCTCTCTTTCTGTCATAACTCATATATAATTCATCTACTCTTTTCAGTTCTCCATGTTTGCTTGTTTGGTTTTGGAAATATAAGGAAAAGCTAGCATGAACATCCCTGTTCTAAGCAACTGTTATCTGTACCTTAATTACTGAAATCTTTTAACCTGTTTTTCTGCTTCTACTCATGCTCCCTATGGTCTTTCTGGCACCCTAAAGGCGAGACATTTTACAATATATATTTTTTAAGACATTCTATCTCATTCAAAGTAAAATGCCAGTCTGTACTATGACCCCTAGGGTTTTATTGTCCTGTACTCTCTTCTTGATTGCTCAACCCCATTTATCTCTGCCCTTCAGGTTTTTTTTTTTCCCGTTCCTTGCACACGCGAAGCAGGTGCCTCTCTCAAGTCTTTTGTATTCTTACAGTTTGAAATATCCCTTTCCAGATATATACATGCCTTACTCCTTCACCTCTTTAGGTGTCTGCTCAAATGCTAGCTTATCTAAGACTTTCACTGAACACCCTTAATGAAACTGCAACCCCTTCCTTTCCCTTGATATTTTCACTTCTCTCCCTCTGTTTTCCTTTTTGTGTGGCATTTTTTATCACCCCCAAGTTTTACACGTGCTTTTCTTTGCTTGATTGTTTTCCATCTACTTGCTAGAACGTAAGCATTAGCATAGCAGGGACATAATTTTGTTTATTGCTGTATCTCATTCTTTAGCCACTACAGGGTAGTACTTGGCACAGAGTGGGTACTCATGTTTTTGTTGACTAAATGAACAAGTGAATTATTGGTTAAATAAATGAATACCTAAAAAGGAAATCCACACACTGCTACAATTTTACTAGAGTATTTTCTCCTCCAGTTCAGTGCAACACAGACATCTAAAGGTATAAAGAATATGAAAAAGCCAGGTCTAACATGGGAATATTAAATGCTTACTGTAATATTTTCATCAGGAAATATCTACGAGTCTGGAATACAGTTCCAATAAGTTGAAGAAGTACATAGCCTAAAATGCAGCCCTATACTTACCTGGTAGGGGAGATACTATGATCATGAAGGTGGTTTTCCCAGGGTGAGGCTTATGCATTGCACTCCGGATGTGCTGACCCCTGCGATTTCCCCAAATGTGGGAAACTCAACTGCATAATTTGTGTTAGTGGGGGACTGCGTTCATGCTTTCCCCTGTTATAATTTAAAAAAAAATGCAGTCCTACAAATAACTATGTCCCGAATTGTTCAAAATAAATACAAATTTGATTATGGAAGTTTGAAAACAGTTTTATTTTTATTTGAATAATTTTATAACTGATAGATGTTTACCAAGTGGGAATCAAATGCATGCAAAGTGCAGTGCGAAGCTACACATAGAAAAGGCAAAACAGGTCCTGGCCTTCAAAAGATTTTGGTTTGTTGAGGTGACAAAACATAAAGCACATGAAGCTATTGAGAAGCAACCTATCTGTGATAGTTAATGTAGAGCATCAACTTGATTGGATTGAAGGATGCAAAGTATTGTTCCTGGATGCGTCTGTGAGGGTGTTGTCAAAGGAGATTAGCATCTGAGTCAGAAGACTGGGAGAGGCAGACCCACCCTAGGTCTGGGTGGGGGGCACCATTTAACCAGCTGCCAGCGCAGCTAGAATAAAGCAGACAGAAGATGGAAAGAGCAGACTGGCTGAGCCTTCTGGCTTCCCTCTTTCTCCCATGCTGGATGCTTCCTGCCCTTGAACACCGAACTCCAAGTTCTTCAGCTTTCGGACTCTTGGACTTACAGCAGTGATTTGCCAGGGGCTCTTGGGCCCTTGGCCACAGACAGAAGGCCGCATTGTTGGCTTCCCAACTTTTGAGGTTTTAGGACTCGGGCTGGCTTCTTCACACCTCAGACGGCAGGGGGCCTATCGTGGGACTTCCCCTTGTGATAGTGTAAGTCAATACACCTTAATAAACTCCCTTCATATGTACATCTATCCTATTAGTCTTGTCCCTCTAGAGAATCTTGACTGATACTGTATGTGAGTATTATAAAGAAAACATGATAAAGGAAATTAAACCAATAAATTCTAATGGAGCATTAAATAAAGAAATTATCAGATACATCTGACATATTTTGAGTCCATCAAATGATGCTATACGCAGTAGAGCAGGCTGTGAGAGTAAATAGAGAATAGGAGAGGAAAACAATGGATTCATTGATTCACAAAGCACGTATTTAGCACTTACTGTATACCACACATTATGTTAGGCACTGTGGTCAACTTGGCAGCGACAAGATAAAAGGAAGGAAGGAAATGGGTATGACTAGCCTTTTTTAAGCTAGTGTAGATGAAATTGCATATTTAGAAACTACTTTAAAAGTTATTTTATTCTAAATATGAATTCTGCAATTCTTTTTAAAGCCATATTGTAAGTTTATTTTGAAACCTTATATTCCATTAGATCTTTAAAAAACTGCCATTCCTAAGCTAGTTTGAATGGAAAGTTCATACTTAAAAGCTTGCTTTCACCAAACCATGTACTCTCACTTTAAAAAAAAAAGCTGTTTTTTAAACTGAACTAGTTTAATGGAAAAGCATTTTTGTAAGTTTTTGAAAACAAATTTATCCAATCTTATAAAGAAAAGGTTGCATTTCTGCCACATTTCATTTGATGTAAACTCATGTTTACAATTTGTTTCAATTAATATCTCAGTTATCCAGTTTTGCCTTAACAGTACCAGTGTGTTTAAGCCAGTTTAGTTGAAAATTCATTTTTGTGAGCTCGATTTATGCAAACTCATGTATCCACACTAGTTTTAATTAGTCTGCCATGCTAAAGTTATTAAAATTAATAATCATACTTAAAAACCAGTTCTTATGAAAATTTTAGAATTCTGTCTGCTTTAGATAAACGAAGTATTTAATCCATTTTTATTACAATTTATGTTCAGAGACTACTCTTTATTAGAATGCATGTATCCAACACATTAGTTGAAATTTACTGGATTTCAAAGGTATTTTTAACAAAGTTTGGTGAAAGAGCAGAAATGGAAGGTTAAGGACAAGAAGTCAATTTATGATTCTAAGTAAAAAAAATTACTTCAATTGAAAATATAGTTCCTGGTGTTATAAATAATACAGAGTCGTATTATGATAAAAATTTTAAATGGAATGCTACTTATGGCTCTCACGGCATGGAAAACTTTCAATTATTTTGTAATTACTTTTCATTTTCTGTTTTATTCAAACATTTTCTCCTCCTATTGCCCTTTTATACGTATATATATATATATATATATCCTTTTTTATTATACTTTAGGTTCTGGGGTACACGTGCAGATCATGCAGGATTGTTGCATAGGTACATACATGGCAATGTGGTTTGCTGCCTCCATCCCAACCCTCCTTGTGACCACATGTTCTTATTGTTCAATACCCACTTATGAGTGAGAACATACAGTGTTTGATTTTCTGTTCTTGTGCCAGTTTGCTGAGAATGATGGTTTCCAGATTCACCCATGTCCTTACAAAGGACACAAACTCATCATTTTTTATGACTGCATAGTATTCCATGGTGTATATGTGCCACATTTTCCTTGTCCAGTTTATCATCAATAGGCATTTGAATTGGTTCCAGGTCTTTGCTATTGTAAACAGTGTCGCAATGAACATATGTGTGCATATGTCTTTATAATACAGTGATTTATAACTCTTTGGATATATAACCAGTAATGATATTGCTGGGTCAAATGGAATTTCTATTTCTAGGTCCTTGAGGAATCTCCACACTGTCTTCCACAATGGTTAAACTAATTTACACTCCCACCAACAGTGTAAAAGTGTTCCTATTTCTCCACATCCTCTCCAGCATCTGTTGTCTCCAGATTTTTTAATGATCACCATTCTAACTGGTGTGAGATAGTATCTCAATGTGGTTTTGATTTGAATTTCTCTAATGACCAGTGATGATGGGCATTTCTTCATATGTTTGTTGGCCTCATACATGTCTTCTTTTGAAAAGTGTTTGTTCATTGTCCTTTGCCCACTTTCAAATGGGTTTGTTTGTTTGTTTTCTTGTAAATCTGTTTTAGTTCTTTGTAGATTCTGGATATTAGCCCTTTGTCAGACAGGTAGATTGCAAAATTTTTTCCCATTCTGTTGGTTGCCGGTTCACTCTAATGATTGTTTCTTTTGCTGTACAGAAGCTCTGGAGTTTAATTAGATCCCATTTGTCTATTTTGGCTTTTGTTGCCAATGCTTTTGGTGTTTTAGTCATGAAGTCCTTGCCTAT
>CAUYLG010035356.1:0-76800 GCA_963573385.1 Cacajao melanocephalus
CTTTGTGCATCATCTTTCTCATATGTAAAAATTCTCACCTTAATAACATATAAGATCGTTATGAGCATTTATAAGTTGCTTAGAAGAGAGCTTGGCACAGGAGAAATCTTTTTATTATTGTACTTTCAGTTCTGGGGTACACGTGCAGATCTTGCAGGATTGTTGCATAGGCATACACATGCCATGGTGGTTTGCTGCCTCCATCCACCTGTCACCTACATCAGGCATTTCTCCTAATGTTATCCCACCCCAACTTCCCCACCTCCCTCTGTTCCTCCCCTAGTTCTCCACCCTCTAACAGACCCCAGTGTGTGATGTTCCCTTCCTTGTGCCCACGTGTTCTCATTGTTCAACACCTACCTACAAGTGAGAACATGTGGTGTTTGGTTTTCCGTTCCTGTGTCAGTTTGCTGAGAATGATGGATTCCAGATTCATCTGTCTCCCTACAAAGGACATGAACCCATCCTTCTTCATGGCTTCATAGTATTCCATAGTGTATATGTGCCACATTGTCTTTGTTCAGTCTATAATTGATGGGCATTTGGGTTGGTTCCAGGTCTTTACTATTGTAAACAGTGCCACAATGAACATACTTGTGCATGTTTCTTTATAATGGAACAATTTATAATTCTTTGGATATATACCCAGTAATGAGATTGCTGGGTCAAATAGAATTTCTATTTCTAGGTCCTTGAGGACTCACCACACTCTCTTCCACAATGGTTGAACTAATTTACACTCCCACGAACTGTGTAAAAGTGTTCCTATTTCTCCACATCCTCTCCAGCATCTGTTGTCTCCAGATATTTTAATGATGGCCATTCTAACTCGCATTAGATGGTATCTCAATGTGGTTTTGATTTGCATTTCTTTAATGACCGGTGATGACGAGCATATTTTCATATGTTTGATGGCCACATAAATGTCTTCTTTTGAAAAGTATCTGTCCATATCCTTTGCCCACTTTTGAATGGGTTTGTTTGTTTTTTTCTTGTAAATCTGCTTTAGTTCTTTATAGATCCTGGATATTAGCCCTTTGTCAGATGGATACACTGCAAAAATTTTTTCTCATTCTGTTGTTAGTTCACTCTAAGGAATGTTTCTTTGGCTGGGCAGAAACTCTTAAGTTTAATTAGATCCCATTTGTCTATTTTGGCTTTCATTGCCATTGCTTTTGGTGTTTTAGTCATGAAGTCCTTGCCTATGCCTATGTCCTCAATAAAATTGCCTAGGTTTTCCTCTAGGGTTTTTATGGTGTTCGGTCTTATGTTTAAATCTTTAATCCATCTGGAGTTAACTTTGGTATAAGGTGTAAGCAAGGGGTCCAGTTTCAGCTTTCTGCACATGGCTAGCCAGTTTTCCCAACACCATTTATTAAACAGGGAATCCTTTCCCCATTGCTTGTTTGTGTCGGGTTTGTCAAGGATCAGATGGCTGTAGATGTGTGATGTTACTTCAGTGGCCTCTGTTCTGTTCCATTGGTGTATATCTCTGTTTTGGTACTAGTATCATGCTGTTTTGATTACTGGAGCCTTGTAGTGTATTTTGAAGTTAGGTAGCGTGACACCTCCAGCTTTGTTCTTTTTGCTTAGGATTTTCTTGGCTATGCAGGCTCTCTTTTGGTTCTATATGAAGTTTAAGTTGTTTTTTTTCCAGTTCTGTGAAGGTCAACAGTAGTTTGATGGGGATTGCGTTGAACCTATAAACCACTTTGGGTAGTATGGCCATTTTCATGATATTGATTCTTCCTAACCATGAGCATGGACTGTTTTGTCATCTGTTTGTGTCCTCTCTTATTTCCTTGAGCAGTCATTTGCAGTTCTCCTTGAAGAGGTTCTTCACATCCTTTGTTAGTCGTATTCATAGGTATTTTACTTTCTTTGTAGTTTTTGTGAATAAGAGTTTGCTCATGATTTGTCTCTCTGTTTGTCAGTTGTTGGTGTATAGAAATGCTTGTGATTTCTGCACACTGATTTTGTATCCTGAGACTTGGCTGAAATTGCTTATCAGCTTAAGGAATCTTTGGGCTGACACTGTGGGGTCTTCTAAATATAAAATCATGTTGTCTGCAGATAAAAACAATTTGACGTCCTCTTTTCCTAATTGAATATCCTTTATTTCTTTTTCTTTCCTGATTATTCTGACTATAACTTCCAATACTATATTGAATAGAAGTGGTGAGAGAGGGTATCCTTATCTAGTGCCAGTTTTCAAAGGGCATACTTCCAGCTTTTTCCTGTTCAGTATGATACTGACTATGGGTTTGTCATAAATAGCTTTTATTATTTTGAGATACGTTCCTTCAATACCTAGTTTATTGAGAATTTTTAGCATAAAGGGCTGTTGAATTTTGTCAAAGGCCTTCTATGCATCTATTTAGATGATCATGTGGTTTTTGTCTTTGGTTCTGTTTATGTGATGGATTACATTTACAGATTTGCGTATGTTGAACCAGCCTTGCATCCCCAGGATGAAGCCTTCTTGATCATGATGGATAAGTTTTTTGATGTGCTTTTGTAAACAGTTTGCCAGTATTTTATTGAATATTTTTGCATTTATGCTTATCATGGATATTGGCCTGAAGTTTTCTTGTTTAGTTGTGTCTCTGCTAGGTTTTGGTATCAGGATGATTTTGGTCTCATAAAATGAGTTAGGGAGGATTCCCTTTTTTTGTATAGTTTGGAATAGTTTCAGAAGGAATGGTACCAGCTCCTCTTTGTACATCTGGTAGAATTCGGCTGTGAACCTGTCTGGATCTGGACTTTCTTTGGTTGTTAGGCTACTAATTGCTGTCTCAACTTTAGACTTTGTTATTGTTCTATTCAGAGATTTAACTTCTTCCTTGTTTAGTCTTGGGAGGTTGTAAGTGTTCAGAAATTTAACCATTTCTTCCAGATTTACTGGTTAATGAGCATAGCGTTGTTTGAAGTAATCTCTGATGGTAGTTTGTACTTCTGTGGAATTCGTGGTGATGTCAGTTTATCATTTTTTATTGCATCTATTCAATTCCTCTCTCTTTTTTTTTTATTAGTCTGGCTAGTGGTCTGTTTTGTTGATCTTTTCAAAAAACAAGCTCCTGGATTTATTAATTTTTTTGAAGGAGTTTTTGTGTCTCTGTCTCCTTCAGTTCTGCTCTGATCTTAGTTATTTCTTGTCTTTGGCTAGCTTTTGAGTTTTTTTGATCTTACTCCTTTAGCTCATTCAATTTTTATGATAGGCTGTCAATTTTAGATCTTTCCTCACTTCTCATGTGGGCACTTATTGTCATAAATTTCCCTCTAGACACTTTAAATATGTCCCAGAGATTCTGGTACATTGTATCTTTATTCTCATTGGTTTCAAAGATCATCTTTGTTTCTGCCTTCATTTCGTTTTTTATCAAGTTGTCATTCAGAAGCCACTTGTTCAGTTTCCATGTAGTTGTGTGTTTTGAGTGAGTTTCTTAATACTGAGTTCTGATTTGATTGCACTGTGGTCTGAGAGACTGTTTGTAATGATTTCCATTCTTTTGCATTTGCTGAGGAGTGATTTACTTCCAATTACGTGGTCAATTTTAGAGTAATTGCGATGTGGTGCTAAGAAGAATATATATTCTGTGGATTAGGGGTGGAGAGTTCTGTAGATATCTATTAGGTCTGCTTGGTCCAGATCTGTGTTGAAGCCCTGGCTATCCTTGTTGATTTTCTGTCTCATTGATCTGTCTAATATTGACAGTGTAGTGTTGAAGTATCCCATTATTATTGTGTGGGAGTCTAAGAATATTTGTAGGTCATTAAGAACTTGCTTTATGTATCTGGGTGCTCCTGTATTGGGTGCATATATGTTTAGGATAGTTAGGTCATCTTGTTGCATTAATCCTTTTACCATTTTGTAATGCCCTTTATTGTCTCTTTAGATCTGTGCTGGTTTAATGTCCATTTTATCAGGGAGTAGGATTGCAACCACTGCTTTTTCTTCTTTCCATTTGCTTGGTAAATCTTTTTCTATTCCTTTATTTTGAGTCTATGTGTGTCTTTGCACATGAGATGGGTCTCCTGAATACAGTACACTGATGGTTCTTGACTTTTTATGCAGTTTGCCAGTCTGTGTCTTTTGATTGGGGCATTTAGGTTATTTACATTTAATGTTAATATCGTTATTTGTGAATTTGATCCTGCCATTTTGTTACTGGTTGGTTGTTTTGCCCATTAGATGACTCAGTTTCTTCATTGCATTGTTGGTCTTTACCATTTGGTATGTTTTTGAAGTGGCTGGTACTGGTTGTTCCTTTCCATGGTCAGTGCTTCCTTCAGGAGCTGTTGTAAGGCAGGTCTGGCAGTGACAAAATCTCTCAGCAGTTGCTTGTCCATAAAGGATTTTATTTCTTCACTTGTGAAGCTTAGTTTTGCTGAATATGAAATTCTGGGTTGAAAGTTCTTTTCTTTAAGCATGTTGAATATTGGCCCCCACTCTCTTCTGGCTTGTAGGGTTTCTGCTGAGAGATCCACTGTGACTCTGATGGGCTTCCCTTTGTGGGTGACCTAACCTTTCTCTCTGGCTGCCCTTAGCATATTTTCCTTCCTCTCAACCCTGGTGAATCTGACAATTATGTGCCTTGGGTTGCTCTTTTTGAGGAACATTTTTGTAGTGTTCTGTGTATTTCTGGGATTTGAATGTTGGCCTGCCTTTCTAGATTGGGGAAGTACTTCTGGATAATATCCTGAAGAATGTTTTCCAGCTTGGATTCATTGTCCCCGTCACATTCAGGTACACCAATCAAGTGTAGATTAGGTGTTTTCACATAATCCCATATTTCTTGGAGGCTTTGTTCATTTCTTTTCACTTTTTTCTTTAATTTGCCTTCTTGTTTTATTTCATTAAGTTGATCTTCAATTTTTGATATAGTTTCTTCTGCTTGATCAATTTGGCTATTCTAACTTGTGTATGCTTTGCAAAGTTCTTGTACTGTGTTTTTCAGCTCCATAGAGTCATTTATGTTCTTCTCTAAACTGGTTATTCTAGTTAGAATTTTGTCTAACCTTTTTTCAACCTTTTTGTCTAACCTTTTTAGTTTCTTTGCATTGGGTTAGAACATGTTCTTTTAGATCAGAGAAGTTTGTTATTACCCACTTTCTGAAGGCTGCTTCTGTCAATTCATCAAACATATTCTCCATCCTGTTTTGTTCCCTTGCTAGTGAGAAGCTGTGATCCCTTGGAGGAGGAGAAGTGTTCTGGTCTTTGATGATGTTATCCTTTTTTCACTGTTTTCTTACCATCTTCCTGGATTTATCTACCTTTGATCTTTGAATTTGGTGATTTCAGATGGGGTCTCTGAGTGCACATCCTTTCTGTTGATGTTAAAGCTATTTGTTTTTCTTTTTCAGTTTTCCTTCTAACAGTCAGGCTCCTCTGTTGTAGGACTGCTGGAGGTCCTCTCCAGACCTTGCATGCCTGAGAATCACCTGAGCGGGCTGCAGAACAGCAAGGATTTCGGCCTGATCTTTTCTCCGGTAGCTTCAACCCAGAAGGGTATCCACCAGGCATCAGCCAGAGCTCTCCTGTATGAGGTGTCTTTTTGGTTTTGCAGGGGTCAGAGAGCTGCTTGAGGAGGCAGTCTGTCCCTTGTCTGCCTGCAGAGGCACTGTTGGGATGCCACAGGCTCAGTCCAGCTGTTGTGTAAGCTTCCCCTGGCTTTTGTTTACACAGGTAAGATTGAGACTGCCTCAGCAATGGTGGATGCCCATCCCACACTGAGCTTGATTGTCCCGGCTCAAGCTCGAACTGATGTGCTGGCTGCAAACCTCTCAAGTGGGAGGGCTTCTGTTTGCTGGTCTTTGTGGGGTGAGACCTGCCAAACCATATCACCTGTCTCTCTGCTTTCTGCTCCCCCTTTTTCTGCGGAGTGGGAAGCTCCATCTCTCAGGTGCTCTCTGCACTAGTCAAAACGTCCACCCAGATCTGTGTAAACAACCCATGGCACTGGCCAGAGCTGCCATTCAGTTCTGTGTTGGTAACTCACAGCATTTTTCAACCTGGTAAGGATCTCCTGGTCTGTGGGTTGCAAGGGTCATGGGAGAAGCACAGGATCTGAACCAGTGTCGAAGGGGAAAAGATCCCTATCCTCTGGCCGGTTGCACTTCCCGGGTGAGGCAGCACCCAGCCCTGCCTCAGTTTGGCTTCCTTGGGCTACACCCACTGTCCAACCAGTCCCATTGAAATGAATCTGGTACTTTGGTTGGAAATGTGGAGATCACTTGCCTTTGGCGTAGCTCTCATGGGGAACTGTGCGCCAGAGCTGTTCCCATTTGGCCATCTTGGCAGAATCCCCCAGGGGAAATCTTATAGGGGTTCAATAAATAAATATAGGAATTGACATTGGTGTCTTCACTATATAATTTATGGAATGTTTCTCTAGGAATACTTATTTGTGTCTGCATGTGTAAAAGAGTCTATAATTAACAACAACATTCTTTACCACTTAGAAATACATTTTTAATATGAAAGTTTTATATTTTATAGTAGGTAAAATTAAGGCATGGATATTCCACATCAAATAATTTAAATAAATGTTTTGATAATTTTTATATTAATGTTTTGAACACAGAGAAATACTTGATTCCAAAATTAATAACTTTGATAAATCTCCTTTGCATGTAGAATTATGAAGAGCATACTATTTAATTGTTCTCTTATTATCCATTTAGACTTTTTGCCTTGTAATTGCAGATTGTCTCTATTACTAATATTTTTTTTTGCAATTGTCTCCATTACCTACATAATTGGCTAAAAATTATAAACTAAAATATTTTATATTCATGTGCTCATTTCAATTGAACTTAAGTTCAAGAATTTCAGCAAGTTTTTATAAGCCTGAACTCCCATTTCTATGAAGAATTTGCTTCACAATGTATGCTTTTCAGCTTTGTTTGATGTCATTTCTAGTTATAATGGTTCTATAAAAGCTTAGCTATGCCCATTGAATGCAGTCATTATATTTTGCATTTTAGTAAGTCTGGTACTGGCACAATTACTGAGGAAACTAGAAAGAAGCCTTGTGCAATTTTCCTATAGGCCTCAGGAAGTTATTGCTCTTGATGTTGGAAGCATGTATTTAAATCAGAAGAGCAAAAGTGGAATAAACTATTATAAGCATGTTTTTGAACTGTCTACCAGTGCAGTTTCATAAATCACTTTGGGCCCACAGGCAAAGGATACAAAAGGATTTAACTTCAGATATAAAGGAAAACCGTCTGAAGACAAGGAAGGATTTTAATTAAACTGAAAATGTGAATCAAAGCATTACTGCTGTTCTGCTATGGATGCTCATTGCCATCAGACACATCAGAGAATACAGTAGAACTTTATGGTGTAAGAAATTTTCTCTGGCCATATTTCTGAGAGAGGTCGAATTTCTTCGTCTTTTTTGATAACTGCCTTGGTGGGAACATTTATAATTGGAAAGAAAAACTTTCTGAAAAGTACTTTTATTTTTTCTTTGCAAAGTTTCATAATTTAATGGATGTGGATGACAATTGTAATAAAAGTGAAAGCTAAAATAATAACCAGATATGGAGAAAAAGAGAATCATTTCTATTGTTAGGTGGTTTTGTTCAACTCACATGCTTTTAGTTTTTGCATCAATTTATAGTAAAAATATCAGTATAGATTTTAAATTATTACCGCATATTAACATATATTTTGAGTATAAATATGTATTCATTTTTCAATATGATATATTTAATATATTAATATAATTATATTAATATTATGATTAGTTTGTTATATTAAGGTATACAATTTAAGTTTTTAAATTATAATGTTATAATTATTTTTCTTGGAGATTTCAATATGCAAATCATGAATACTTACTGATTCATTTAAATAAGTGCCAAAAATGGATTTTTAGTAGAGCTAAAGATGGAGAAACAGTGAGAGAAAGAATGTGCACTCCAATCAAAAAGAAGTGATGTGGTAAAATAGACAATTAATAACAAGAGGACAATAAGAATAAAGAAGTTTAGGAAAAAATAGCAGATAAGTAAAAATAACTGAGAAGGCAGATTAAAATATGGAATTGAATATTAGAAATGTGTTTGTAATTGATTAGGTTTTGAGAATAGTAAACATCTATTATTTCAAGAATTCAATTTGTATCATAAAAATGTTTACAGTTGATGTGCCCAATAATTGATATTAAAGTGAGTTAACTGCCTCCAAATTTACAAATAACAAAACAATCTAAGTAGACCTTTAAAAATGTTACTATCTATATGTTTCAAAATTTCTCTGAACATTTTCCATGACTTGTCAATTTTTTCTAATTTCCAAGGATACACTGTCATTCCTTTTTCCAACATCCTCCTTCCCTTCCCAACATGGAATTCTTCCAGCCTATTCTTCATCTCATCCAGCATTCCTTTTGAAGTGTTCCATTGGTCACTTCTTCCATTCTTACATCTGATAATTACTCATTTTCTTTTGGCCCTCAAAACTTCACACCTTTTTGGTTGTTTTTATTATTATATTAATTGCCACGTAATTGTACATACATATTTATGTATACAGTGTGACATTTTGATATAATTTTACAATGTATAAGGATCAAATCAGGGTAATTCACATATCTATTACCTCGCTATTACTGATTTTCTATTTGCTCCTCAGTGGCTCTTTGGTAAGACCTTCAAACATAAACAGTGGTCAAATATATTAAAGCTTTTTTCTTTAATCCTTACCCCTGATCAAGCTCTCGAATTCTCATTAAGAGTAGTTACAAAATTATTTCCATATCTTTATGTCTTAGCTTCTAGATAATTGAAATTTCACTTCTATATTACCTCAATTTTGTCATTACATTAAAAGTCAGTAATGGACTCCCCCACTGTCCCAAGTTTCCTGCTGGATCTTTGAAGTGTTGATATTACTGTCTAGCATATTCCTGTTGATATTTGTCCCTAAATTTCAAATAAAATAATTTAGTTTTCTACTCTGATGACTCCTTTTCAGTCTCACTGATTCACCGTCTTCTCATATTATCCTAATATAGGCACTGGCTAGTGTCCTGTTTTCAATTTCATTGATTTTCTGTTCCTGTCTTTTACTAAAGTACTTCCTTCTGTTTGTTTGGGTTTATTTTTATTTTTTTCTTTTTCTTCTTTGGTTTTTTTGGTAGAAATTTTGAGATTTTTCTGCTGTTCCAAGCATCTGTAAATTTCCCTCTGAGCATTGCTTTAGCTACTTTGTTGCTTTAGCACTGCTTTAGTGCTTTTTCTCTTAGACTGGCTCTAGCCATGTATTTTGATAATGTTTTCATTCAGTTCTGAGTATTTTTTACCCCTGCCCTAGAGATCTGTGGGACTCTGAATTTGAGATAGATGATTTAACATATCTGGTGAAAGAAAATTCTAAGCGGCAAAGTGTTGAAGAAGCAGCAGAGCATAAAAGTTTGAAAAATTTTCAGCCTGATGATGCAATAGAAAAAAAAAATTTCTGAAGAGAAATTCAAGCCTGCTGCAGAAATTTGCATAAGTAATGAGCTGCTGAATGTTAATCACCAGGACGTTGCGGAAAATGTCTCCAGGGCATGTCAGAGACTTTTACAGCAGACCCTCCCATCACAGGCCCAAGGCCTAAGAGGAGAATGTGGTTTTGTGGGCTTGGCCCAGGGCTCCCCTGCTGTTTGCAGCTTGGAGACTTGCTTGCCCATGTACCAGCTGCCCAGTGATAGCTAAAAGGGACCAAGGTACAGCTCAGGCGATGGCTCCAGAGGGTGCAAGCTCCAAGCCTTGGCAACTTCCATGTGATGTTGAGCCTGCAGGTGCACAGAAGTCAAGAATTGAGGTTTGGGAATCTCCACCTAGATGTCAGAGGATGTATGAACATGCCTAGTGTCCAGGCAGAAGTTTGCTGCAGGGGTGGGGCCCTGCTAGAGAATCATGGAATGGAAATGTGAGGTTGAAGCCCCAACAGAGAGTCCCCAAAGGGACAATGTCTAGTGGAGCTGTGAGAAGAGACCATGGTCCTCCAGACTCCAAAATTATAGAACCATGGACAACTTGCACTGTGTGCCTGGAAAAGCCTCAGACACTCAATGCCAGTTCATGAAAACAGTCAGAAGTGGGGCTATACCCTACAAAGCCACTAAAGCAGAGCTTCCCAACACCTTAGGGACCCACCTGCTGCAATAGCATGACCAGGATGAAGTAACCTGAATGTGAGACATGGAGTCAAAGGAGATCATTTTGGAGCTTTAAGATTTGACTGCCTTGCTGGATTTCAGACTTGCACGGGGCCTGTAGTCTCTTCATTTTGGCCAATTTCTCCCATTTGGAAAGGATGTGTTCACTCAATGTCTGTACGCCCATTGTATGGAGGAAGTAACTAACTTGTGATGTTACAGGCTCATAGGTGGAAAGTACTTGTCTCAGATGAAAGTTTGGACTTGGACTTTTGAGTTAATGCTGAAATGAGTTAAGATTTTGAGGGACTGCCAGGAAAGCATGATTGGGTTTGAAATATGAGGACATGAGATTTGGGAGGGGCCAGGGGCAGAATAATATGGTTGGGCTGTGTCCTCACCCAAATCTTACCTTGAATTGTAATAATACCTACATGTCAAGGGTGGGGCCAGGTGTAGATAATTGAATCATGAGGGTGATTCCCCCATACTCTTCTCTTAGTAGGGAGTAAATCTTATGAGATCTGATGATATTATAAATGAAAGTTTCCCTACACAAGCTCTCTTGGCTGCTGCCATGTAGTAGGTGACTTTGCTCTTTATTTCCCTTCCACCATGATTGTGATGCCTCACCAAGCATGTGGAACTGTGAATCAATTAAACCTCTTTCCTTTATAAATAAAGCAGTCTTGGGTATATCTTTGTTAGCAGCACAAGAGCAGAACAGTATATCCTGCTGTTGTTGATTATACTGTTCTGTAAATGTTCATTAGATCCCTTTTATTCATTCTTCTATATTTCTCCTGATTTTCTGACTTGAAGTTCTATTACTGAGAAAGGAATGATAAAATTTCCAGCTACAATTTTTGATTCGGTTATATTTCCTTTCAGTTGTGCCAAATTTTATTTTGCATGTTTTGCAACTAATTTCATATACATTTAGAATGGTTATTTTATCTTGGTGAACTGGCCATTTTAGCATTATGTAAAATTCTTAATGACTTGTAACATTTTTGGTTTATTTTGATGTCTAATTTGTCTGATATTAATATAGACATGTTAGTTTTTTTTAAAATCAGTATTTTAGATGAGTTACTTGTAGACAGAATATCACTAGACGTGTTTTTATCCACCTTACTATTCTTGTCTTTTAATTGGTGTGTTTAGATTTTTTTCATTCAATATAGTTATAGAAATTCTTAGATTAGGGCTAAAATTTTATTATTTATTTTCTGTTTATTCCCTCTGTTTTCCCTTTTCTGCCTCTTTTGGATTACTTGAATAATTTGTTGTGTTTCATTTTAACTAATCTATTCTGTATATAATTTCTGTTATTCTAGGGATTATAATATATACATACTTAATATTATACAGTTAAGTTTGAATCAATATTTTAACACTTCAGTTGAAATGTAGAAAACCTAATCCCACAAAGGCCCCTGAACAACCTCTTCCTTCACTGTAACAGTACTAAGAGGTGGGATCTTTAACAGGTGATTAGGTTACAAGGATTCTAACCTCATGAATGAATTGATGCAGTCATCTTGGTAGTGGATTAGTTATCATGGGAGTAGCTTTGTTATAAATGCAAGTTCTCTCTCACATGCACTCTTTGCCTTTCCACCCTTTTGCCATGGGATGATCCTTACCAGATGCTGGCAGCACTAGGCTTTCATCCTTCATAATCATGAGCTGAATAAAGTTATTTTCTTTATAAATTGCTCAGTCTGTGGGATCTGTTATAGCAGCAGGAAATTGACAGAGACACAATTTGAAAAGAGAAAATGAACTGGAAAACGATGAAGAAAGCCTTTGGCGGCTCTGGCAATAATAACAAATAAATTCAACATTCACGAATAGAGTGAAGATGACAGAGTATTTGGAAACTCCCTAAAGTGATGAAAGACACAAACCTATAGATTTAAGAAGCTCAGAAAATTGGAAACAAGATAAGCCCCTACAAATTCACCCTAAGACACATCATAATTAAACTTCTGAACACTGAAAACACAGAAAATAATCTTGAAAATACTCTAAGAAAAACAACACACTGCCTATAGAAGAACTTCAGTTTTAAAGACTGTATATTTTTTGTCTGAAATTGTGGAGACCAGAAAAGAGTGATACAATATATTTTAAATGCTGAAACAAAGCCCTTGTAAATTGTGCATACTGAACAAAGAAAAATGTTATCTAGAATAAAGCTTAAAGACATTATTAGATGAAGAAAAAATAAATAAATTTGACATTAGCAGATTTACCCATAAAGATTAGTTAAGTAAGGCTCTTAAAATAAAAGGAAATAACAATAAGAAATTCTGGAACATCAAGAAGGAAAATAACAATAGAAAAAGAAAAAATATGGGTAGAAAATATGGAGTATTATTTTCCTCAGAAGCTTTATAAAACATTTTCATGATTAAAACTAAAATTATAACATTATATGAAAAATGAGACAATGATATTTAAAAGTTGAGAAAGTAAAGAGACTTAAATGGAAATAATGTTTTCATAATTCATTTGAAGTTGTAAAAGTAGACCATGTAAGTCATATTTGTATATTTTAATATTCCATTCAATCAGTACAAGAATTATACAAAAAGAGTGAAAAAGACTGTAATTTAATGGTGATGCAATCTTAAAAATAAGTTCAAGTAATGCACAGAAAGGTAAGTGTACCAAAGAAATGAGAGCAAAATAATAATACAGAAAGATAATTATAAAATAGTAGATCTTATCTCTAATGTATCAATAATTACTTTAAATGGATATGGTCGATACATGCCAATCAAAAGAGAGATTGGCAGAGTGAATTAAAGAAATTGTAATCCAACTATATGATTACAAGAATCTCTCTCAGGGACATGGGTAGGTTGAAAGTAAAGGAGTGGAAAAAGATATACTATATCAATATTAGTTCAAAAATTAGAGATGCCTATATTAAATATAACAATGCAGACTCCTGAGCAAAGATAATTGCTTAAGAGAAATAAGGATATTATATAATGCTAAAATTGTCAGTATAATAAAATCCAACAAGAAGTTAAGCAGAACTACAACAAGAAAATCTCTACAAATATGTACATTAAACAATACATTTCTATATAATCCATAGTCAAAGATGAGATTTTGACACAATTTTGAAAAATATAGGTAACTAAATGAAATGAAAATGCAACTTATATAAATGTGTGGGATTCTGTTAAACAGAAGTGGGAGGAAAATTTATGGAACTTAATGCTTACATTTAAACCAAAGAAAAATCTACAGTCAAAAATATAAATTCCTTTGTCAAAAAACAAAATAAGAAAAACAAGAAATAGAGAAAAATAAACTTAAAACAACTGTAAGGAAGGGAATAATAAAAATAAATACAGAAGTCCATAGCAATGATAATAGAAAAATAATAGAGAGAATAAATAAGCCAGAAAGCTGGTTCTTAGAAAAAATCAAAATGATGAAATTCCAACATTATTGGCAAAATAAAAGGAAAAAAGGTGCAAATTCTCAAAATCAGGAAAAAACAAGCAAAGCAATTACAAACCCTTCTGTCATTAAAAGAATAATCAAGGAATACTAAAAACAACTATACACTCATAAATTTAACTAAACAGAATGGATCAACACCTCAAAATCTGAAAACTACATAAACAACCTTGATAAAATAGATATAGTAGCCCCATAACCATTATTTAACTTGATTTGTCATTTAAAATTCCCCAAAAAGAAATACTTTGGCTTAGTTAATGTTACTGAAGAATTCTAAATATTTAAAAGATAATGAACACCAATTTTACAAATTATATTCAAGAAGATATAAGAGGTGGAAATGCCTCCCAACTCGTTTCATCAAGTCAGTAATACTTTAGTTCCAAAATTAGATCAAGATGTTATAAAAATTAAAAATTACAGACCAATAATCCTCATTAATTTAGACACAAAAATGTAACAAATAATAACACATTGAATACAAAAATGTATAAAAATAATTATATATGATTACATGGAATTTATTCCTGTTATGAAGGCTCGTTTAATATTTTATAAATCAGTCAATGTAGTCCACCTTATTAACAGACTAATGAAGAAAAACATCAGGATTGTATCAACTGTTGCAGAAAAAGCTTTTTATGAACCTATTTCCATTCTACCCTACTTCATTTTCACAAAAATCCCTCAGAAAACTAAGAATAAAGAATTTCCTAGGCTTGAATAAAGAGCATCTAAAGGATCTGATAGCCAACACTATGCTTAACAGTAAATGACTGAGTATTTTTCTCCTAATATTGGCAAAAAGACAAAATGCCTCTACTTTTATACAGTTTGTGAAACACAGTATTTAAAATTATAATCACTGCAATAAGAAAAGAAAATAATAAATACAAGACTTGTAGATTGTAAAAACAAAATAAGAGAATAAAAACTGACAAATGGCATAATTGTCTACATAAAAAGTCCAAAGGAATCTATAATAAACTTCTGGGACCAATAAGTGTGTTGAGGAAAGTAATGGGACACAACATAAATATATAAAAGTCAATCACATTTCTGTATATTAACAATGACCATATGAAAAACAAAATTAAAAACAATGATATTTAAAATTGCTCCTTAGAAAATAAAATCGTTATATACTTAACCAAACACATACAGTATCTGTATGCTGAAAATTAAAAATGCTGATGAAATCAAAGATGACCCTAATACTTGGAGAAACATACCATGCTCATTGAACTACAACACTCAATATAGTAAAGGTGTCAAGTTTCTTCACATTTATTTATGTTTAATGCACTTTCTATCAAGTCTCCAGAAAGTGATTCCATAGTCATAGCCAAGCTTACTCCGAAATTTTCAGCCTAGACTCTTGAAAAGCTAAAATGTCCTGAGAAGGAAGATTAAACTGAGACATTACTCTACCTGATATTAAGGATTATCAAATAGCTACAGTATTCAAGACAGATCAGTGAAACAGTACAGAGCACCAGGAAACAGAGCTACACATGCTCAGTTGATACTGAAAAAGATGCAAAAGCAATTTAATGGAGAATAACTTTTTCTACAAATGCTACTGGCTAAAATGGATATCTATCTATCTAACAAACAAACAAACAGGTCAGGTGTGGTAGCTCATGTCTATAAACCCAACACTTTTGGAGGTCAAGAAGGGAGGACTGCTTGTGGGATATTTAGCTCAGAATAGATGTCATAAAATTAAGTTTAGAATTTTAAAGTATACTTTTTTAAAAAATTGAGAGAAAAAATTTGCAATATGGTGCTACTCAAAAAATTCTTAAATTTGACACCAAAGTACAATTCATTAAAATAACTGATAAACTGAACCTCATGAAAATTAAAGTTTTGCTCTACCAATTAAATTGTTTGCTCTGCAAAAACCATGTGAAGAAAATAATGTAAAGACTAAAAAGTGGGAAGACTATTTGCAAACAACATAAGAAAAGAACTATTATCTAAACCATGTAAAGAATACTTTAAAACTCAGCAGTAAAAATACAATCTATTTAGAAAACGAACAAAAAACATGGATGTTACACTAGAGAGAATACACAGACAATGGATAAGTGTATGAAAAGATGTTCAATGTCATCACCCGTTAGAGACATGCCAATTATACCCACAATGAAATATTACTATACACATATCATAATGGGTGATAGGAAGAAAAAAATGGCAACATCTAACATTGGTGAGGTTGTAGAGAAACTGGAGCACTCATAGATGGATCATTTGATTGTAAAACAGCACAGATTCAATGGAAAACAGTTTGTTTCTTATAAAAGTATGCAATTATCATATGACCCAGCAATTGCACCCTTGAGAATTTATTCCAGATAAATTGAAACATATGTTCATATAAAACCTGTACACAAATGTTCATAGCAGTTCTATTTGGCCCAAAATGTGCTCTTTACAGCTTTGGTCTATATTGAATGACAATGGGGTCTATGTGTCCTTCAATGGATGAATGTTCAAAATATTGTAGTAACTATATGCCATGTACTACTCATCAATGAAAAGGAGGAAAGCGTTATGCATTCTACAATTTGGATTAATCTCTAGGAAGTTATACTGAGTGAAAAAATAATCTTAAAAGGTTAATATTATATTATTTTTATTTATGTCACATTTAAAAAATGTGATTTTTGAATTTTAGAAGTAGAAAAAAGATTAGTGGTTGCTTAGGGGTGAGGGATTGTTTAGAGGATGTGAGGACGTGGATATGGTTACAAAAGACCAACAGGAGGGATACATTTAGTGATAGAACTCTTCTGTGCTGGTGGATACAGGAACCTATGCAAGTCCAACATTGTACACAACTAAAACACACGCTAGAGACCAATACAGGTAAAACTGGAAAATGTGGTGGATTGCTGGGTTTTATCAATATCTTGATTATAATATTATACTACAGTTTTGAAACATGTTATAGTTTGAGGTAACTGGGAATATTGTACATACATTACATTATATATGAAAACTATGTATGAATCTAATGATCTCTATAAAAATTTGAATTAAATATTGTTTCTGAGTATATTTATGTATGGGTGGATGTGTGTTTCTATGTTTGCACGCTCACATATATTGAAAGTAGGTCTACCAATCTGATTTCATTATCTTTCTCCCAAAATTGCTTTCCCTTCTGCGATAGTATCTCAGTATATTTTAGTGGTTATATCATGGCATGACTTGGAGCCAATAAATCTGGTTTTGAGTGCTGATTCTGCTGTTTACTAGTTTTTACTTTGAACAAGTGTCTTTGTCTCTTCAATTTTCAATTTTCTCATTAGAAAAATGCTGTGTGTGTGTTTTTTAATAGAAAATAATCTCCTTTGCAAATTATTTAGCTGAGTTCTTTGCATATATTATTTATCTGTTTATCCGTATTTCCAATTAATATTAATTTTATAAGATACCTTTCTTTCAGAGTTTATCATGTTCTAAAATTTTTTCTTTGCCTTTTATTAGTCTTCAAGTACTTAATCCATTGTGATTATTGTAGTTAAAGGCATTTTTATTATACTTTGATTTTTGAAAGAATCTCTTAAATGTCTTCTACATTTTATTATCCGGTGCTGGATTGTAAAAGTAATTTTTCTAAACAGGAGTTAGATGACGACTATGTAATGTATTTGAGTTATTTTTTTTCAGTATAAAGTGGACATGTCAAACAGAATAGTTTAAAGGACAAAGGCACAGGAAGGAAAGTCAGACTACCTGAGTACTCTCTGACCTTGGCAATTCCCATTAACTTTCTTTGCTTCAGCTTCATAATCTGAAAAATAAGTTTAATAATAATTACTTCTTTCCCGTTAACTTTCTGAGCTTCAGCTTCATAATCTGAAAAATAAGTTTAATAATAATAACTACTTCTTAGGTTAACTGTGAACATGAAAAGACAGCGTTCCTCTAAAGTCCTTGGAAGAGCGCCTAGAAGCTAGTAATCAGTAAGAGAATGAATAACAAACTTTCACAATTGGAAAGGATGATAAAAGTTGTGAAACACTGCTGAGAATGATAGTTTGACATTTTTCACGATTGTTTAGTAAAAGAGACTGAGGAATCATAAGTAAATGAACAATTGTTGAATATAATTATCTTATTTTGTGCTATGCTGTTTCCTGGAAAGAAATAGTAATCCTCCAACAAGACTCTTGGTTATAAAGAATTTAGAGCCAGTGATAATTTGTGCTAATATTATTTGCAACAGTGTATCACTTTGTTCATTCTGATAGATTATTAACCTGTCTGGCAACAGTGAATAAATTAATTGTTCTTCAGAGTCTCTTCCTGATCCACTGTCCTTTGATTGTACACGAAAAGTTTGACAACATGTATATTATTTAAATTTTCTATAAAAGATTACTTCTCTGTTATGGTCATTTTACTCCCTCTAACCATCCAGGGGATATTTAGCAACATTTGGAGACATTTTTGTCTGTCCATCTCAGGGAATGTAATGAGGAGATACATACATGACTTCATTCCTGACTCACACAGAGATTTGGCTCTTTATTGATTGCTTTATAAATATCACGATTTGTAATGATTGTTTTGAATTGAAGAATATAGCATGCTACTATGAGGTTTCATGTGTACCTAAGGAGATTTCAAATTTTAATAAATGGGGAAACCCTAAATTGTATTTCATAAAAATAAGAATAACATGTTTTTAACTTGCATATATTAAAATTTAGATTTATATATAGTTCCTTTTCCAGTGAAAAGTTAAAGACCACAAGAAGGCAGGGATAATGATGTAAGATTTAATATATATTTAAATTAATTAACAAATTATAAAATATTAGTTGATTTGGGTCACAATGTATAGTGACAATAGCACTTTGGTAGTAAAAATAACAATAAGAATTTTTTCAAGATTAAAAATACACAAATAAAACTTAAGTAGAAAAAGACTTTGTAGGATTGGGTATTTGGATTTTCGCTTTGAACAAACGAGATCATCAGCTGCATTTTTTCCATATATGTTTATTTTGTGCATTTGACCAAAATAAATGATAAATATATGAATGCTTGAAGCTTCTGAGAATATTTTAAATCTCTCAGGAAAAAAATGTACCCTGAGTTTGGGTGTGATAGGCACACCTTCACGCAAATCTTATTGGTTCCCAACTCCTGGTGTTCATGCCTCTGCGTAAACCTTCACCCCTTGAGTAGGTGTGAGACTTAAAACTTTTAAAACTTATTTGTAATCAATCAAAATGAATATATATGTGTGTATATATACATATTTATATTTGTGGCAAAAATGATAAGGTGATAGAAGGTCAATTCTGTGACTATATTACCTTACATAAGGGTACCTCGTGGCAAAATGAAATAGAGATTCACTTTTCTGGCTGGATGAGGTCAGAAATCACTTTGGAGGAACCTATGTGGTAAGGAACTACCTTTGGTTTCTAGGAACTGTGGGTAGTCTCTAGGAAAGAAAACCCCCTTGAGTTGATAGCCAGCAAAAATGCTGGGACTCTCAATCACAAAGCCGTAAGAAAACGAATTCTGCTAAAAGAAAGAGCTTGGAAGTGAATTCTTCCCCAGTCAAGATTCCAAATGAAAAACAATCCAGACAACACCTTCACAGTAGCCTTATGAGACCCTGAGCAAGGTACTCAGCTAAGCCATGTTCCTGACCACAGAAACTGTAAGATAATAAAATGCATGTTGTTTTAAGCTGCTAAGCCTGTGGTAATTTGTTACGCAGCAATAGAAAATTAATATAATGGGCTTTGGTTTTGCATAACTATCCATCCTCTACTCATTGTGTCATTTTAGGTATATACTGCAAGGCATGAGCTCTTAAAATATATGTGAGGAGTTATTCAAGTATAATGGTCTACTGCATCAGCCAGGCTTTCATCACAGTGAAATCAGCAGAAAGCCTCAACATTTAAACAAAAGTGGGTTAATATAAATCTCACTTAAAAACAAGTGAAAATTAGTGTGTGGAACTCTGACTTGTACCTAATCCATTCTTTTTTTTTTTTTAAGTTACTTCTTTGGTTGGTTTTCCTTTTTTAATGAAAAAATGTAGTTCAGAAATTTTGAAAGACATTTTGTTATGCATTGGTGTAAATTGGAGAAAAAATATTTTAGATGATTCAAGAGTGAATGAGTCATCAACAGATGGTTTCAGTTAAACCTTTTCTCAAAACACATACTTACGAGGGGGTAAAATAACTAGGCAGATGTGTGGTTTAACAAATTTGTTCTTTCTGCTTGTTTTTTAAACATAACTCAGGTAAATATAAATATTTTAATTTGGAGTGGAATATGTTATGAAACATTGTTTTATATCTGTCACATGTAACCCCACAACAGAAAAGCGGGAGATTCTATTCAAGGTACTAAATATTTGGAGCAGGTCAAAAAGTGGGAATATTTAAAATCATGTTTGCATGTTAAAGGACCCTTATATTTTAATACAAATCATGACCTAATAAAAGTCCTGGCTATGACTATGAATGTTTTGTTCAAAACAGAGAAAAGAAAGAGACGAGGTTACACACGTTTTTGGCCAACTGATATGGTTTGGTTCTGTGTCTCCACCCAAATCTCATTTTGAATTATAATCCCTGTGTGTCAAAGGAGAAACCTGGTGGGAGTTGATTGAATTATGGGGATAGTGTCCCCCATTCTGTTCTCCTGATGGTGAGTAAGTCTCAGGAGATCTGATGGTTTTAAAAGTAGCAGTTTTTATTGTGCACATGTTCTCTCTCACCCACCACCATGTAAGATGTGCCTGCTTCCCCTTACGCCTTGATTGTAAGGTTCCTGAGGCCTCCCCAGCCAGTCAGAACTGTGTGTTGGTTAAATCTCTTTCCTTTATAAATTACTCAGTTTCCGAAGTTATTTACAGTAGTGTGGAAATGGACTAAAACACCAACTAATCAGCAAAATATTATATATTTTATGTTTTCTGATTGTGTATTGCAAAATAGTTTACAGTGTCTAATGTAAAGAATGCAATGATATTTTAGTAAAACAAATAGTAGGAGGTATCAGATATTTTTCAAGTTGTTTTTATAATTCTGGTATAATATTTAGGATTCTCCAGAGAAACAGAACAGATAAAATATACATATTCTTTTGTATTATTTCAAGGAATTCATGCATTATTTTAAAATGTATTTTTTTAAGGACTAGGCTCATATGATCATGGGCTGACAAGCTGAAAATCTATCAGGCAGGCCAATAGAGTGGAAATTCAGGCAGAATTTCTAAGTTATAGTTTAGAGGCAGAAATCTGTATTCTCTGGGAAACCTCAGCTTTTGCTCTTATGGTCTTCAACTGATTGGACAAGGCCCACCCACATTATCTAGGGTAATCTTTACTTAAAGTCAATTGATTATAAATGTCAACTACATCTACAAAATACCTTTACAGTAACATTTAGATTATTTGGTTAAATAACTGTGTACTACAGTATTGCTAAGATAACCGATAAACTAATAATCAGGTCTAGTTTCATAGTTTGCTGTCTTTTAAAGATATATATATATACACCCATATATATATATATATACATATAGATATATACACACACACACAAATTACATGTTATACATGTGATATATTTCTACATATTAATTCAACTATTAGTTAATTGATTAATATATCTATTAATACTAACATGTATTCATTAATATTTTAATTGACATATTGTGTTTATACTTTATTTCAACTTTATACATTAATTATACATTATAATATAATGTATTCACTATACATTAATTCAACTTTATTTATTAAATATTTTCTATACTGTGTTCTGAGACCAAAACAACAAATAGGATATTACTCATATATTGGAGAAGTACAAATATCATTGAGATGATAAATAAGTCAAGATTTTATGAATATTATCATAGCATTCCTAGTTTTCTATTTGAAGAAAGCCCTATATTGGAGATTATTCATTAAAAATTTCAGGTAAACTATATGTGCAAGGCAGTAGACTATGTGCCTAGTATAATTTAATGTTTAAAAAAAAGACATCATTTCCCAAAGAGCTTAAAATCTACTGAGAATTGATTCAGCCCTTAATTCGGCCACTATATAATACAGGACATATTAATATAATTTGAAATTCAGTTTCCTTCCTGTGCAATGGGAATTGCACTAGATAGTATTTCATTAAGATTTTTCATGATTCTAAAACATTATCATTGTCAAGACTGTTTGTATAGAAAGTTACTCTTTAGTGGGTTGAATAGATGCATTATTTATTCTGATTTGGTTCCAAGTAGAAAATTAGCAATTGATGGCATGTGTTTAAGTAGTGGGCTCCAGTTATATTTTCTCTTATTTAGATTAACATCTAAATTGCTTTCATAAAACAATAAAAATTAATCTCAAAGACTGATAGAAAAAATTACCAATAAATAGGAAATGCAGTGACCAATAGCGAATATGTTCTTTAAGTTTACATAAGTATGGGACTCCGTATTTGGGTCCCCTTCCGTGAATACTCCCTTCATGGAAACGTCTTTCTCTCTCCTGGATTTTCCCTCTCCTGGATTTTCCCTCTCCTGGATTTTCCCTTTGGAGTCCCCTTCCACACTCTCTCATGGAAGCCTGTCTTCCCCTCCTAAATACCAACTCTCTCTCTATTCCCTTCCACTCAGTGTGGAAGCTGCTTTCCTCTCCTGGATTCCATCTTTCTGGATTCTCTCACTCAGCATGAGAGTTAGCTGTTTCTTTCTCTCTCCTTCTCCTGTTTTTCTCTCTGTCTTTAAATAAATCACTTTCTATAAGTACTTTTGAAAGAAAAAAAGTTTACATAAGTATTAGATAAAACTATTTTGAGATAGCTAATTTGTTATTAACTATATATAGAAAAAAATCATTTGAGGCTTGAGGATTTGAAAAGCTCTATTATATGTTCAAGATTGTTATTTGCAAGTCGTGTTATGTTTGTCTCCAAAGTAAATCTTGTTTTCATAGTTTGGTCATCTGATAATAAGCGAGGCCCTTCATTGTGAAATAGATATTATCAGGATGTAAGGTTTTTAAAAAATATTTGAATGAGGTGACATACTCTAATTCATCGTATTAATTCCTTTTTAAAATTACACAGATCAATGAAATGATCCCAAAGCAATTGGTAGCATGCATAGTTGATGATTCATGAATTTGGAGAAAAATGATACAATATTTTGTATAACCTTTCTTGGTGAAGAAAGACCAAACCTTCCATTCTCTTACTGAACTGCTTGTAATTTTCAATGCACATTGACTTTCCATTCTTCATATTTGCTGTGTATTTTCACAGTGATGGGAATGGAATGTGATCTCCAGCACTCAGCCATTATCCTGCCCTTTGTGGTCATAGCCTTCGACTCAGGCCTGACTGAGTTCACCACAACTTACTTTTACAATGATCCTGACATGCAGCTAGTCCACTTGGCAGTATTTACACTCTTGCTTAGCTGATTTCAAAATGAAGATTCTTATTGTTTCTCTTCAAAACATTTCTAGTTTCAGCAAGAAATATTTTAAAATAAAACTGCTGCTATGCAAATGACTGAAGACAAAATGCATTTTTTTCCCAATTCTCTGATTCTGTTTCAACTATTAAGCTCCACAGAGCTCTCCACTTTTCAGTCTTATTTATAAAGATATTATCCAATCTAGCAATATTTTCTCAAGAAATTGCTGGGTAGTGATTACTTTCTTTTATAATGGTGAATGGGTTCACTGTTTTCATATACTGTGTTGTAGAAAATATATCCAGTGTGCATGTAGCAAATGCTTGTCTTGTGTGGTATTAAATTACTGAATTGTTTATGACTATCAGTGAGGCAAAGGGACCATTGCAAGATTTGGGACTGGGGTTATTTTCTTTCTGACTTTTGATGTTCTCATTTTATGGTTTTGTTTTGCTGTTTACTGTATGTATTATTTCATTTCAGTTTTTGTCCTTCCTTGGTGGGCTTTTTACAACCTACTGGGAGTTGATGGGCTTCAAATTTGCAAGGTATAATTTTCTAGTTTTCTCCCAGTCACAATGTTCAGTGATCTTTTATTTATTTATTTTCACAGAATTAGTTTGCCAGGGTGGTTGCAAAAATAAACGGTAACTAAAGTACGTGAACTCATCTTGCTTGTAATTTTGGTTTATAGCTTATCCTAGTGGTTCCCAAACTTTAGTGTGCACCAGAATCACCTGAAAAGTTGTTTAAAACCAACCAGACAACTGGGCCCCACCCCAGAATTCAGTAGTTTTGAGGGGTGGGGTCTGCGATTTTGAATTTCGAATGACTTCCCTGCCAATGCCACTGCTGCTTGGCGAGAGACCACAGTTTGGAAATTGCCTCTGCAGAACATGAAAGAACACTAGACACTAGTCATTTTGTTCAAATAAAATAGCATGCTGTCATCTGCTGAAGAGGGCACAAATGGCACTGGACTTAAGAAATGGCTGTGACTTTCTCTTCTTAAAAACTTCTTTAAGCTTAGCTCTTGCATTCTGTGAATAAAACTCGAATTGAAGGAATGGCCATATTTCTGACAAGTCATGAGGCTTACCAAGGTCAATTTCATTTGCTGTATCACTTAAAATACAATTCTGCTTACAATTGCCTGGCATGGATGACTGCACTTTTTTTTTTAATGTACATAATACTTTTTGACATTGAGAAATAAGAAGCTATGCAAATAAGGTTGATAACCAGTAAAGAAGTTTTTCCTTAAATGGTTGCAATCTGCCAAGAGCTGATAAGGAAAGAATCCTGTAGGGACAATGACAAAACACTTAAAGCCATCAAACCCACGTCAGCACTAGGCAAGAAAACAAATAGAATTCCAGACAGTTCAGAACAAATACTACAAATCAGAGACCATACTCCAACCTCCTTTCAATCTTACATTTTTGAAAGACAACTTAGAAGTACAAAGGACGGTCAGCAACTCCATGCTAATAGCTAACATTGTGCCTTTACTTTTGACTTTCTCCTGCTGAGCTGGGATTCAATTTGTCTTCAGTAAAAACTCTTTTCAGTTTCTCTATGGTGCATATCATATTGTCTCTAATGCAAAATGCTCAAGAAAAATAAACTGAGGCTGAGCAAAGGTAGGTTAATTATTTAAAATTGTGTGTTAATTATGATGAATTAGAGTAATGAAGTTATGCTTAGAAGATTTCTGTTGTGCCTTTGCATTCTCTATTCTAAACAGTTTTGAAGCTATAAAGTATTATTGGAGAAGGATATTATCAGATGTAGTTAAAATAATTAATCATAGCTTCATGGATCCATATCCTTGAAGTGGATAATTATTCCTCATTTTTCACATGGTGTTATATAGAAGGCATGCCTCAGATTTATAATGTTTTTATTTTGACATTAAAATGGGTTATGTGTCAAATTTTTATACTACTTCTTACACAGAGTACTTAAAATGAATGGCAGCAGAAAATGGATCAACTGGAATTGTTGTGACTTATGTAATCTTATGGTTTACAACATTTTAAAGTTGTTCAGCTAAGGTAGATGGACATAAAGCTAATAATAACGGTATCAATTTGTTATTGAAAGTTTGCCATATGCAAGGCAATATTTCCCAGGCTGTGAACTGTGCAACTTCTTTAAAATGTTTTACAGATGACATCACACAGTTTGTGGAATTTTAGGTTTCAGGAAGTCAAATAACCTGAAAATCTTATGCAGATACTAAATCCTGAAGCTAGAATTTGAAATCATCCTATTCTTTTAATTATACTACCTTATTACAAGTTTATATTAATACATTCAAGGTTATTTATACGTGTGAGCAATCTCCTCTTTTTGATAAACATATATTAATAGAAATGATTTGCCAAAGTAGAATTATATAAAAGACTGCCTAGGAGGTGAATACTGTTGAAACCCGGTAGGGGTGGGGATAGCCATAGATCTTTATAGTACACATTTATTGCTATATTATAGATACATCCTGCTTAGTTGAAATGCAAAAGTGATCAAGAAAACAGTGCATTGTTTTGTAGATTTATAAGAGACGAGGAACTTCAGGGTGAGATAGCTCAGTGACTGGTGAATATAGTGAATGTCTGTGAAATAAGAGGAAATAAAGACTCCCTAGCATACAGCAAAATATATTGACTTTTATGATGTTTTACTTTTTCTCATATATTTTTTCTTCATGTTCCAAATTGTAAAATAATATGTGCATTTGTTTTCTGCTAAATTGTTGTTTACTGAATCCCCTTATCAGTGATAAAAGGAGTTATTTCAAACAGGTGGTCAGTGCAGTTGAAAGTATGAGAATAAACTATCCCCATCCAAATGTCATGTTGAATTGTGATCCCCATTGCTGGAGAGGGATCTGGTAGTAGATGATTGAATCATGAGAGCAGATTTCTTCCTTGCTATAATCAGGATAGTGAGTTCTCATGAGATCTGGTTGTTTAAAAGTGTGTAACACCTCGCTTTGGTGCTTTTCCTCCTTCTGTGGCCTGCTTCCCTTTTGCCTTCTGTCACGATTTTAAGTTTCCTGAGTCTTCCCCAGTCAGGCTTCCTGTACAGCTGTGGAACTGAGTTGATTAAACCTCTTTTCTTTATAAATTCTTTAGAGCAGTGCAGGAATGGACTAGTTAATGAGGGAAAGCTTCTCTCTTGGTGCTGCTATGGTGTCTGGGCTCAGTTTTACCCATTGTCTTGTGGGAGCTCTGAACCAAATCATCAGCCTCTAGCAAGTATAATTTGAATTAAAGATAGAAAGTATAAAGTATGTCTGTTTTTTAAAAATTAATTTCAGCTGCCTGTGCAAAGACAAAAAAAGGATAAGAAACATCTAGGTAAAGATAATTTATTCAGAAAAGTAGTCAAGAAAATAGAATGGCTTCAATGCAGAATATTTGAGTTATTTTAGAAATACCATCAAACGGGCGGAAGTTTGAATAAAATGACAATGATGTTAATAAAATAGCAAATGTACTATATTTCAATAATAGAAGTGGGGAATCATTTTAAATAAGTTAATTATAAAGGTAAATTTTTACAGAAAAGAGATAGGGCCAGAGAGATATTAATTTAAAATTACGTGAAAACAGACATTGAATAGGGCTATGACTTTAGCATCTTGATATCACATACTACTGATTGCCATAAGGAAGAATTTTTTTATTTATGTTATTGTATAAAATACTTGAGTTTAAGAAAGATTTCATTACATTGTTTGATAATCACCAAACTGAGGTATTTTATCAAGATAATAAGCATTCTAATGATCACACAATCCCTGAAAAGATCTTTATATGGCCAAATGAAAATATGCAGGTACAAATTGTTTTCTTTCAAGTGGACAGTGTTATTACACCCTAGTTAGCTGAATCCCCAGAACTGATTACAACATTACTTCCTTCCATGAGTATACATTTAATAGCAGTAATTTTCCTTCAAAAAAGTAATGTTAGAGTAACAAACATTGACATTGGTCTAAAGGGAGTTTTTACATCTAAGAAATAACTGTCAGTAGCAATTAAGCTGTTTCATAGTTAAAGCTTACCGAAGGAAGCAGTGAAAAATGAACAGACTGTTTTGTAACATGAAATGTACCTACTGCATAGACGACTCACTGAACAAATATGTATTTGTAAGAAATATAGAGCAGGCAAGAATGAATTAAAATATAGATGCCAAATATGAAGTAAAATCCAGATTTTCATTTATTGATTCTGACAATATATTTATAGAATGACTAATATGGTCTTTTTTGTAGAATTTACGTTAATTCAATTTTCTTGGAGAAAATATTTAGAAGTTTAAAATGTTTGCTCTGGAGAATAAGAGGGGCAGTTCATTGAAGACACAGAAATAACTGAGAGCACATTTGAGATTGGCAAAAATGAACATGGTACTCTTCCAAACAAAATGATGTAATTTAGAAGCATTCAGCAGCCTATTGGTAGCAATAAAGAATGAATGCATTTACTTCGTTAGTTTGATGTGCAGCAGAGTGGTACATGTACTTTGAAGTGTTGTATGAGCTTCTGTTGCACAAAAGCTTATCGTAGAACTGCAAGAGAAAAAGTCTATTGACTACATGAAATTTTAACATGAAAAGGATAGGCGGAAAAATTAAAACCAGCAAACAAAACTTGAATCGGAAAGGTAGGAAGAAAATCAGATCAGAAGAACACTAACACAAACAAAATTGCAAAAGAGATGCTCAATGCTCCAGAAAGCTTAAGGAAAACTGGGTACAAATGTTAGCTGGCAGATACATGTAGAAAGAGAAAAGAAGTTGATGGTAACAGTAGCCTAGCATGCCAGGGAGTCGTTGCTTTTCCATTGAGATCTGCAAAATCTCTCAGATATTGTATTTCCATGTTTGAACCAAAGCAAGGACCAGATCACCAGTGTACTTAATTCGTCAATAGAAATTTTGTGCTGCTTTAGCAACACTCTCGGTGAGAAAATCTCATGTTTTTACTGTGGTAAAATTCACATAGCATAAAATCAACCATTGTGAAGTGTACAATTGTGGCATTTTGTACACTCACAATATTGTACAACCAAAAGCCTCATTTTTAATAAGCATAATTTGTCTTGAAACATAAAATGAAAAAGCCTGAAGAAATCATATAAGGAAAGTGTTGACTTCTGGCATAGACCTAAGAGAAATGAAAGAGAACATTTGAAGTAGGTATGGGAATGATTTCACTCTTCATTGACTAATGGTTTTAGTTATGGTCTAGAATATCTAACAAGAAACAAGAATGTCTCCATCTGGTAGCAAATAACTGACTTTCAAGGAGACATCCAAAGTGCTTCTTCAGCTAATCAAGGATTGTGGCAAAGCTGTGGTTTTCTTGACAGCTTTATGTCCCTTTATAGTTGTGTATACTTTATTTTTCAACAAGTACCATCTTATTTGGTGTTTTAAAAATTTTATAGCATGCTAGGTCTTTTTTTCTTTTCTTTCTTTTTTTTTTTTTGAACAGAGCAATGACGTCTTGCAGAGCAGGCTATTTAAAATCATCATTTAAATAGAAAATATTTTTTAAATAGAGTTATAAAATGATTTTCCTATACCTGCAATTAGTGATAGTATTTCTGGGAATTCTAAGCTGAGGAAAGAATTTTAGTGTTTGGAGAAAATTGAATGAAATGGAAGAACTGTCACATACAAATGATGAGATTAGATAGACTTGGTGTTGTGATGTGATGTTATATATTGGTTTTCATCCAAGGTTCCTGGCTCACAACTTCCGTAGCCCTTGTTATAGTCTTCTGTTATAATGTTGGGTGTGTTAGCCCTTAGGGGCAGGCCTCCGACCTTGTCCTGTCTTCCTTTCTCCTGCCTTTCTCTTACTTGCTCCAGGCAGGACTCTACTCTTCCCCAGCCTTCCTGATCATGGATCTTAAGACCTTTCCCAGAGAGGGTCCTGCCCTATGCTCTAGGGGGAAGGAATACTGATGCTCTGAAGCTTCCATAAAAATCCCAAGATGATTGGTTTAAGAGAGATTCCAGATAGGTGAACACATGGAGTTTCCTGGAGGGTGGCCACCTGGGGAGAGCATAGAAGCTGTGCACCACTTTTTACATGCCTGCCCTATGCAACTCTCCATCAGTACCCTTTGCAAAACCAGAAAATGTAAGCAATTGTTTCCCTCAGTTCTGTGACCTGTACTAGCAAATTAATTAAACCAAAACAGGGAGTCGTGGGAACCCCAACTTGATGCCAGCTGATAAGAAGTTTCAGAGGCCTAGAATTACAACTGGTGGGTGAGGGGCAGTCTTGGGGATTGAGCCATCACCCTGTGGGATATGACGCTGTCTCCAGATAGACAGTGTTGGAATTGAATTGGAGGATGCCTTATCTGGTATCCACTGCTTGGTGTGTGAGGAAACTCTCCCCTACATTTTGTCACAGAAGTCTGTGTTGATTGTTGTGATGTGAGAGTAGAGGAAAACCATGGCTTGAGAAAGTTTTCCCCTTGGGAGAGAAAACAAAAGCTGGCAGATAAATATAGAAAGAGAAAAGAAGATGGTGGTGACAGTAGCCCAACGTGCCAGGGAACGATTGCTTTTCCGAGTCGCTTTCTTCCAGGTTTCATCAGTGGTCAGCATGGCCCGTGGAAATCAGTGAGAACTTGCCTGCCAGAAAAACATGAAAAAAATTCAGGAAAATAGTAAGGGGAAAAGAAAAGAGGATAGCTTGACTAACTCTCAGTGAAAGCAGAGGGACTCTGAGATCATGCAACAGAAGCAGGAGGCAGCTGATGAGAAAAAGTCTATGCAGACAAAAGAAAAATGATGACTGGCTATTTGGAAAACCTGGGTGCTACTGCCAACTGGGTGTATCACAAACTCTAAGATGAAGATTCTGTAGAGTGAACAGTCATTACATACATTATGTCTTATTTTTAAAAACTATTTTAAACTTTACCTTTCAGCTTGAATTAGTGTGATGCTTTAGAAGCATTCTTCAAAGAATAAAGCACTAACCATGCAAAAAAAAAATGTAGAAATAAGAAGATTGAGAAATAGAGTGGAGGCACAGATGTGGAGAGTCCAGCTGCTGGTTGTATTTAATAGAACTTGGTTAAGTATTTACTCTGCTTTCTTTTATTAAAAATCATGATGACTTGATTCAGATAGTTTCCCTTCTGCTATGAACGTGAGATCATAGATGAAACAAAACCTTCAAAGTAAAATCTAACTAAACAAACACCAAAGAATAAAGGAAACATTCAAAGAGCACAAACTATAATAAAAGTCAACATGGTGAGAAGTGATGGCACTGCAGCGCATAGTAATTGTTACCCTGCATTTAGGCATGAAAGGCTGGGTGTAGGCTTGTGTTTCACACTGGAAGACCAGAGAGACAGCCTCAGGCTATTGAAGGTGGGAAAACTGGATTTTCTAATCCTGCATAAAATATGCATGAAAATCTTTTCATAGAGATTCTCCATTTATGAAAAGTGACCTAGAGAACTCTACATACACACAAAGAGATTTGGCCTTAAAATTTTTGCTCTGTCTAGGGTCTTAGGTATAAAGGAGGGAAGGAGGGAAGGCAAATATGAAAAATCAAAGCCTTGTGGCCCAAATGTGTCTACATTTAATTTTTTTCTGTCTAAAATCATTCCAGGACCATTGTAATCCATATATGCTCCTCAGTAATAAGGACATTGAAATAATAAAATCAGAGGAAAAGAAAAAAATTAATGTTGAAAATAAACTCACACAACTGGAGTACATGATATGATTAGAATGTTAGTAAATGGAAATAAAAAGAATTAGGCATGAAACTATTATGAATATGAAAATCAGAAAAATACTTGTAACAAAACATGCTGAAGTTTATTGATGGGCTAACAAAATAGAATTATATATATTTTATAATATACATATTGTTATATATTATTTATATTTATTATGAGGAATTGGCTTATGTAATTATAGAAACTGAGAAGTGTCGTGATCTGCTGTCTGCCAGCTGGAGACATGGGAAAGGTAGTTGTGTAATGTAGCCTGAGTCTGAAGGGCTGAGTACTGGGGAACTCAGTGATATAAATCCCAGTTCAAGGGCAGAAGATGACATGAGATGCTCCAGTTCAAGCAGTGCGGTGGAAAAACAAAGGGGGTAGATTCCTCCTTTCTTTACCTTCTGTTCTATTCAGGCCCTTAGAAGATTGAATGATACCTAACCATGTTGGAAAAGGTAATTTATTTTACTCAGTACACCAACTTAAATTCTAATTTCATTTGCAAACACTGTCACAAACATACCCAGGAAAATGTTTAATCTAGGTACCCCAGGGCCCATTCACAGTGATGCATACCATTGTCTATCATACTCAACTAGCAGACTAAGAAGAATATGAAGAGTTAACCAGAGAATTAGTGACCTGAGAGGTAGATCTAAGAAAACTACCTGACATACTACAGAGAAATTTAAGCAGATGGTGATAGTAACTATAAGGCACACAAAGGTTTTTCTGGGATATTGATGATATTCTCCTTCTTTAACTAGCGACAGGTTCCATGAGCATGGTCACTTTCTGAAAACTTGTGAAGCCGTACAAAGAAGAGTTATATACTTCTAAAAAAAGGTTAAAAAATTTATAAGTACAAAAAATGTGAAATGTAATATTGGAAACTATAAAGTGAAAAAAATTATTTAAAAATTTCTAGTAATTTTAGAGAAGTAAAAATGGAATTAAAAACAAGGAAAAAAACTCATGATGACCAGAAATACAAAACACAAAATAAGATGGTTGACCTAAATCCAAATGTAAATCTACCTATTTAAATATGCAAAATATTAGCTTTGATAAAATAACAAAGTTTTATTCAAAAGAATCATACCTAAAATTTAATGACTATGAAATTTTGAAATTCAAGAGACAAAAAAAGGTTGACCAAGTATTACTTGCATAAAATATTAATATATGATTAGACTTTACTGTATATTTACTACAGGTAAAAGGAGTCATTAATTAACAATAAAAAATAATTCATTAGTCAGATCTTGTAATCTTATATTCAAATATCTGTAATTCAGGAAGTACTTAAAATTATTTTTTAACAGAGGCTTTAACATTGCTAAAAGAATTAAGAGAAGATGAATTTTAATAATGGAGAAATAAAGCTCAGAGTGAGAAGTAGGATATAAGGGGCAAAAGAAAACATAAAATTGAACTTATGTAACATTTTTCATAACTCAAGTTATGAGTTAAAGTAGAATTCAAAGTAGAGCTCATTGATCAATAAAAAATATAAAGAACTGAATGGAAAGAATGTATATATACTTATCAATACTTGTGAAATGCAGCAAAAGCCATAGAAATTTACAATTTCAAGTACATTTTTTAAAAAAGTAAAAAAAATAAGAATATGTGAGCTAAGTATTAAACTCCAATAGTAAAATAATAACAACAATAATACTGGTAAAAATGTAGAAATATGGAGATAATTATGACAAAAAATTTAATATTAGGTTAATATTAAAAAATAAAAAACAAATGCTAATTGTTTTATAAATGTTACTAATATAAGATTTCCAAAAGGACTTATCACAAAAAGATATTAGGCTTACTTTTTAAATAGTTGGGACGTAACTATAAGTATAGTAAGATAAAGATGAAAGTTAATGGAAGATAGATTTGTTTGTAATATCAAGAGTTAAAAAACCTAAGCATCTCTTAACAGGGGAATGGATAAACACATTTTGCCATAGCTATATAATGGAATACTATGCAGTAGAAATTAATGAACATATGTGGATAAATGTCAACTATAAGGCTACATAAAAATTCAATTCTAAGAAGAATACATGTAGCATGACACAAGCTGAGTAAAGGTTTAAACATACATAATGGTATCAGCTTTAAATCTTATATCATCAGGTCATTCTAGCCCTTCCTCTATTTTTACTCCTATCTGCCATGCAAAAGCTCTCAATCAGCTCCCAGCATCAACTTAATCTTTTACCTTCTGATTTCCCATCACTTTCTTCAATACTGCTGCTGTCATAGTTCTTAATGATTTAAAAGATAATCTATTATCCGACCTCTTCTGGCATATCAGTTCTTGAAAGTTCTTTCATCAAATGATTTTCATCAATTTCTCCACTTGTAAGTCTAACGTTCAGTCATCGGGCTTTCCAGACATCACTTCCTGTCTTTGTGGCTAATGCACCAGTGTTGCCACAACTTTGATCTTACTATGATTTCCTGTATTAATTTTCTAGGGCTGTCATAACAAAGTACCTTACTGCCTAGTTCACTGAGAAGAAGGAGGCAATCAAGAAGATACTTTCTGCAATCCCCACTACAATTTCTAATAACCCACTTGCATTTGAACTCATGTTTTCAACTTTTTCCTCCGCATGTCTTTCACCCTCCTATCTATGAACTAGATCTTCTTCCTATCTTCCAAAGTCTTTTTTTTAGTGATTTTCCTTTTTCTCTCAACCATTCCCTTTCTACTGGAACTTTCCCATAAATATATAGACATGCCATTGTTTCTCATATTTTCAAATGACCTCTTAACCTTAAATTTCTCAAATACTGTTCCACTTATCTCCTTACCAATACTCATGATTCCCAGTTTTTCTTCTACTATTCTCTACTGAATCCCTACCAGCAAGACTTCATTGTTACTACCTAACCAGATGGTTGATACCATCTGGTTTCAATAAGAGACTTCCATGGTCATTTCTCAGTCCTATTTTACTTGATCCGTTAGCATTTGTCATGCTTGTTACTCTGAGAACGTCACAGTCTCCCCGCTTTTTCTTTTTTCTCAAAGGATAATCTCAATTCCATAACTGGTTTCTCCACATCTCACAATCCCGCTGTTGTTGCTCACTGGGAGTTGGTGCAGTCATGCACCTTATAATGATACTTTGATCAACCACTGTAAAGTCTTTGTACAACCCATTACCTTTTCTATGTTTAGATATGCAAATACTTACCATTGTAATACAATTGGCTACAGTATTCAGTGCAGAAACATGCTACACAGGTTTTTAGCCTAGGATCAACAGGCTATGCCATACAAGCTAGGTGAGCAATAGGCTATACAATCTAGCTTTGTGTAAAAACCCTGGGTGATGTTCACACAACAACAAAATTGACTAAGGATGCATTTCTCAGAGGGTATCCTAGTTTAATGATGCATGACTATATTTGCGCCTCTTCTCCTTACTACCATGCTAATTCTTTTGAAGGCCATTCAGTGTCAAATTTTATGTTTGCAATCTTATTTCCTCTGCAATCCAGCCTCATATATACAACTGTACCCTTGGCATCTTTGCCTGATAGTCCAATATACATATTTAATTTACTGTGCTTGAAACTGAGCTCCTTATCATTCTACTGCCACTACCTCCAAACATGCTCTTTTAATAGGTTTGTGTGCTTGTTTGTTTCTGTTAATGATAATTCTCTTTCCAACAGCTGAGAACTAAAATCTTGACCTGTACCATCATTATCTTTCACCTGGATTTTTGCAGCAGCCTCCCAAGTGAACTTCCTGCCTTCTATCAAGCCCACCACTGAAAAACAAAACAACAGCAACATATATCTAGTCTATTTTTAACATACCAGGATTTTCAGATTAAAATATCAATCATATCATGCCTATTCTCTGCATGAAATTCAACCAACTTTTTTCCATCTGACAAAGAGTTGTTAATAAATTATTATGAATGCCTACAGCCAGTCTAAATCTGTACACTCCTCTACACTCTTTTGTCCCTCTCATTTCACTTTCTGCTCCTCTCCTCCTATCTTTCTATATTTCTTTACGGTTCTTTATATGCATCCAGTATATTTTCAGTCCTTCATTTCCTTTAACTCCTTACTCAAAAAACACATTGTCTGTGAAACTTGACACTGACCACACTTTCTTCTTGTCTCTTACCCTCATCTAACATATTACATATTTTAGAAATTTATTTTGCTCACTGTCTGCCTAATTTACTAGAATGCTATCTTTAAGAGAAGAAGGATTTTGGTCTGTTTTGTCCTTTGTCCCATTTCTAGTAGCTAGAATGATACATGTGCTTAATGTAATAATATATACCACTTCATATTTGTTGACTGAATGGTTGAAAAATATGTGTGCATATGTATGTGTATGCTATATATGTGTGTGTATATATATATATACACACACATATATAGCAAATATAAATATCTGCGCATGGAGAAAATAAACATCAAATTGGAGAGATTGATCTCTTAGGTGAATAAATACAGGAAAGAAGCAATCTAAGGAGTACACAAGGAGATTCAAAATATTTGTGTTTATTTCATTAGTTTAGTGAAGAATACGTATTTGTTATTTGTACTTTTTTGTATGTCAGAAAATTAATTTTATATGAAGGTAATGACTTACTATTCATACTGTGATCGAATTAGCAACTAGATTAGTCGGATAAAATTCTATTATGCTACATTGTCTTCCTGAGCACGCTCTTAAAAATTCCATGTATGTGTTTAAAAAGTGGCTTGATTTTAAAAATATCCTTCATTTCTCTATATTCTGTAATTTTAGACATTTTTCTACTGTGGTGTCTATTGGTTTTTGGCTTTAATTTCATTTTTCAAAATTTCTAGCATCTCTTTCACCTCTCTGTCACTTTTCATTAATTGTTTTTTATCCTCATCATAGGTCATAATTTTCTTTTTCTTATTACATCTATTTCTTAGACTGGATGCTAGACATTCTGAATTTTACATTCAAAGGGTGCTGTGTAGATTTGATTTTCTCTAAATTTTTTGATTTTGTTTAGAATGCAGTTAATTTACTGTGAGACAGTTGAATCTACTTTGATCTATTTTTTATTTTTTATTTGCTAGGTTGACTCCATAGCAGTGCTTACCATCAGGCTAACATTACCCATTACTGAGGTAAGAGTCTTCTGAATATGCCATTGAATGCCCTGTAGGTCCTGAAATGTTCCAGTCAGTCAATTTCCTGCCCTGTGTGAGTACCAGGCACTATTTCCTCTAATTTGATTGAATGACCTTTCCCTCAATCCTAAAGTAGTTTCCCCACCTGCATGTGCTGCTTAGTACTTAGTACTCAGGGGAGACTCTGCAGACAGCCACAATTTTCTCCCTGTGCAGCTTTCTCCTCTCTGGTACTTTCACCTGCCAGTTATAGCCACTTAGTTCTCCCCAGGGTCTCTACTAAGCTTCCCCAACTCAGGGAGTCTTCAGGACTCTGTACCAAGGCTGAGACCTTTCTCAAGGCAATAAGCTGAAATAAATGTAAGATTCCTCCAGGTTGCTTTCCTTCTTTCCAGTATTGCTTCTGACTTTTGTTGTCTGGTATTAAGTGTCTTAAAAATTATTGTTTCTTTTCTCCTTTTTTTGTCCTGTCTTTTGGTTATTTCAGACGGGCTTATAAGTCTGTTCCTTATTATTACACCTTGATCAGAGCTTGTGTTTTATTACCTATCACTTTCAAATATATTTACTCTTTAACTGTATTTGATTTTAAAAATACACTACTTGTTTCTTTCTTCTGCTTTTTCATTTCTCCAATATTCTTATGCATTTTTCCTTTCCATGTTTTGCTTTTCCTCTGCTCATTTCCACTGTGATATCTATTGGTTTTTTTCTTAGTACTCCACCCTCCAATTTCACCCCCAGTAAATTCTGCGGTCTGAGGGGTTTTGTTTTATATTTTCCATTTGCCTAGGCAAATAGTTCTGAGCATTTTTATTTTTAATTTTAGCTGATCTTTCAATGTTTGTACAACTTTTTATAATTCATTTCCCCCCCATTTATATGTATCAAATCAATGCTTTCATCTTTGGTACTGTGTGTTTCTGGTGTTTTCCCATTATTTATTAAAAGACTATCTAGTTTCCTTTTATCTTTTCTTTTCTTGGAATACACTTGCATGGTGTTAGACTTCATTTATTTATTTTTTGTAGTATCTGATGTTTAAATGATGTGGGTTTTCTGGGAAGATTAGCTTGGGTGCATTTTCAAACTTTTTGGTTTTTTGAATAGCTTGCTATCTGTGATCTACTCCCAGATGATCTGATATCTAATGTTTTGGTCCTGCTCAATTTCAGTTCTGTGCTTAGTATTTGGTCTCTATATGAACAGTTTTCTTTTATAAGAGAGAATTAGCTTGATATTTCTCAAATTTTCTGGGGAATAGACTAAGATAGCAATATTAGATCATTTAGGTCTGCTTACAAGTTTTTTCATTTCTATTAATTCAACTTCTATGAGAAATTTTCCTGATTTCACTGGTCATTCCCAGCTGCATCTATTCAGGTTGCCACTCAGTGTAAAATTTGAAGTGAGAAGAATAAATTGGCTTTTTTGGGAAGAAGAGTATTTCCATGAAATTGTGGATATTTTTGCATTTTATTTTCACACTGTCATTCCCAGTTGCTGCTTTGGTGGTATGACCAACCCCATTATTATTTTCAGATTCATCAGGCTTCTGTTGCATATTTTTTAAAAGATGTAATCAGATGTTAACAAGTGTTGACTTGTTTGATTCTTAGAAAAAAGTTTGGAAGCAATTTTAATATACTCAAGTTTACTATGTGTATAATTTTACAAAATAATGCAAAACTTAAAAGAGAAAAAGAAAATTTAGTGAAAATATATCAATAACCATAGTAAGAAATACTATACAAGAATAAATCTAACATAGGAAAACTTTATCCATGTTTATGGATAAAGTTTGTAAACCTATTGAAGGAAATAAAAGTATGCTAAATAATTAAAGATATATATTGTGGTTGTGGGTGACAAAACTAGCATTACAAAGATGCCAATTTTGGCCAAGCAATTTTATTCATTCATTGTATCATATAATTAGATAAAACTCCTGTTAAATGTATACTAAAGTTAAAACCAAAATTTGTCAAAATATTATTAGAGAAGAAAAAAGAGAGCTTGTCAATATTTATTGCATTGATAACATTCGTATGATTACAATAATCCATTGGTAATATACAAAATAAAATGTATGCATACATGCATGGTAAACTTATTCCAGTAAGGGCAAGGATATCACATAAACTGAGAATATTTAAGTGAAGCAAAGATGAGAAATGTGAATACATAGACTGCCGTTCCATTTGTAATGTTTTAGTTCTTTAACAAATATGGGACGTAAAAATGAACAAATGTCTACATCATGACATCTGAATCATTATTCTTCATGTTAAAATTTCTTCCCTTCCTTCTTTTTCTGCGTTTCCTCTGCCTCCCCTTCTTTCTTTCTTTATCCCTTTTTTCATGGTTCCTTCTCCTCCTTCTTCTCTTCCTTTCTTATTTCTTCCTCTCTGTTGTCAGGCACTGTGCATTATTTTTCAAATATACCTAAATTATTTGGTTGTTTTTGATTTGTCATTAGAGAATGATCCAGATTTTACAAGAAAAAGGAAATGTTTATGTTGTTCTATTGCTCTCCTCTAACTTCCTGTTTTTATTTTGTGTCGTAGTGTGAATGGAATCTTTGAACAGAATTTATGAGGAGAAAACAGCTGTTAGCAGCAAAATGATAGAGTTCATTAGCTGTCCTTACAACATGCATTGTGCATAATTGCATGGTTCAAATTTTATTTTAGTTTTAAAGTCTTTTAAAAATATATCGGTAATTACGAGACCACCAGGCACTAAAACCCATGATGAATAATCAGTTTTGGATAATACTTTAAATACTGCAAAACTATTTGATTCCTTAAAAGGAGGCAGAGAATACAATATTAGGTAATAAGCCTAGCTAAAAACTTTTCATATATGGAAAAACTAGCTATGGGAATTTCTGTAGTCATATTTAGGAACTGTATTTGAGTCAGGGCAATAGCAACACAAGTAACATGGTGGACAATGAATATCTGTTACTCACCTGAAATGAGTGAATCAGTGATCCATGAAGTGAAGTTCATATTCAGTTACACATGAAGCATGTCATTCTGAATAGCGGGGTGAGGGGGTCTATTACCAATGAAATGTAATAGAGTGGAGTGCTGGGAATTCTGTTTTATGCATTATCTTTTAGATTAAAACTGACATGGCACACACAACTAATGACGGTTGATCTGATTTTTCTTTTAGCATGTTAAAGGTATCTATAGAAATAAAATAGAAAAGAAACACATTAAGCAAGTTCAATGCCTTCCAATGTTTTTGGTCATGACCCTGGAGAATGATTCCACCATGGCACCCTGTTCGGCCTTGCACAAATCCATATAAGTCCCACAAACAAAGATTTGAACCACAAGTAATCTGAGTCTTAGCAGAATGCCTTATGAGGCTCCTGGAACATGAAAGGATGGAGTGCATGCGGGGAGCTTCTACAAGGCCATTTCTTATTCACCTTGAGTGATCTCTTTGTTATTATGAAATAATTTCTCATCACCTCCTGAATTCTGATAAGGTATGAAGCTTCAGGAGTACCACACTCAGAAAAGAACTTCAGAAGCATAAGTCCACTTAGTTGCAGTCTAGAGACAGATCCTCAGAAACAGGACATCCTGTTGCTTACACCAAGGTGTACTGTTTTGTTTCAGTGTTGTGTTTTTGTTTTAGGACAAAGCATGGGAAGCTGGCATCTTTGGCTAATCTTTTTCTCTTGAGAAAGTAATAAAGTAAGTAATGAAGTGTTTGAATCTAAAAGTGGCTCACTGTATCTTTATCAGTCAGGCTTCAGCTTTGGCCTGGACTTGATTTTTGTGTGCTTGACAACTTCAGCTTAAGAAATTCGTTTTGCATTACTGAAAGGGGGCAACAGATTATCTTTCCAGCATTGAATCAACAAAGTTGTTAGTCCTGTTTCATGAGACCCTGCATTTTACCCTTGGGACCACACAGACACACACTATATCTGTATATCCGTTATACAGTCCCTGAATGTTCTCTGATATCTAGTTCTTATCCTTTCATTTTAATGTACTATTTTGTTTAGAGATATGATTCTGCCAAGTCTCACTTCCACTCTCACAGGAAGTTAAATACTGCTGTTGAAGTACAATTTTTACAAACAGCTGTTTTTATATATATATATGTATACACATATATATATTTTGAGGCAGAGTCTCACTCCTACCACAGTTTTTGTAACCAGCTGTATATGTGTATATATATGAGAGAGAGAGAGCGAGAGTCAGGGTTTCACTCCTATTGCTCAGGCCGGAGTGCAGTGGCATGATCATGGCTGACTGCAGCCTTAACCTCCTGGGCTCAGGTGGTTCTCCCACCTCATTTTCCTGAGTAGCTGGGACTATAGGCATGCACCATGTCCAGCTAATTCTTTTTGTCTTTTTAGTAGAGATGAGGTTTCACCATCTTGCTCAGCCTGGGCTCAAACTCCTGGACTCAAGCTCGATCTCCCAAATTGCTGGGATTACAGGCATGAGCCACCATGCTCACCGTCTTAACATTCATGTCAAATATCTCAGGATCTAATTACCCAACTGGAAGGAGCCCTTCAAATCACCTGTTAGACTGTATGATTTTTAGTTTTAATGAACCTGTCTGCTTTTGAGACCTAGAATTGGCAGAAACTATATGACAAAATATATAAAGACAGACTGAACTGAATAATTGAAAGATAAGCTCTCTGAGAAAAGGAATGTGGTCCTTTTTTTTACTGCATAGAATTATTTTTATGCATAGAATAGTATTAGGTACAATGTAAGTACTCAATTATAATATTTGATTGAATAAAGAAATATTAGCATAGCATAACATAACACAGCATAGACTAGAACAATTTGTCCTAAGGCACGTTGAAAAACTTTCTATTATTTTGAAAAGATACTAATCTAATTCCAGTCTTATGATTTAAAGTGACAAAGAATGACATTGTCAAAAGGAGTTTACTTTACATGGTGGTTAATTTTATATGTTAACTTGACTGGGCTAAGGAAATCTCAGATGGCTGATGCAACATTTTTTCTGGGTGTGTCTAAAAGCGTGGTTCTGGAAAAAGTTGGCATTTAAATTGGTAAACTGAGTAAAGAAGCTCATCCTCACCCATGTAGGCAGGCATCATCTAATTTATTGAAAGCCTCAGTATGATAGAGAGGTAGATGAATTTGCTTTCTAACTGAGCTGGGGCATCCATCTTTTTCTGTCCTTTGGAAATCAGTGCTCTTGGTTTTTAGGCCATTGAACTTGGACTGGGTCTTACATAATCAGCTCTTGCTGTTCACAGGCCTTGAGACTCAGACAGAATTACAGCAGCTTTCCTGGGCCTCCGTCTTGTAGACAGCAGTTCATGAGATTTAGCCTCTATCATAATGTGAGCCAATTTCTTATAATAAATCTCATTACATCCTTATAGATACTATTGGTTATGTTTCTCAGGAGAATCATGACTAATACACATGCATCTTTAGTACCCTAGAGTCTTCGTACTAGGTAAGGAGCAGAAGGTGGAGAAATCATTTTGTTCTCTCTTTTAGTTGATGGTTTGAGAAAAGAAGCAAGAAAGAAAAAGTAAAAATCCATCTACATATTTTTAGTAACAAAATGTACTACTATGAATATTACTTTGTATTATAAAGCAGTGGGTTCCAGAAGAAATACAGGTTTATTAAACCATTTGTAAAGAACACATAAGTTGGCAAGGGAAATGCTGACCTAAGCTACTAGGTTGGTGCAAAAGTAATTGCAGTTTTGGACCCTGAATTTTAATTATTATAACTAGGCTACACATCTTTATTAATCAAAATAGGAACCATTATAATCAGCACATTTTTTGCCAATGTGAAATAAGTTTCAATTTATTTATTCCTGTAGCATAAACAATTCATGCTTTGGGATTCTATGAACTCTTGGAAAGCATTTTTTGCATCTTGCATGTTGTGAAAGCATTTTCCCTGCAAAAAGTTGTTAGATGCTTGAAGAAGTGGTAGTCAGTCAGCAAGAAGTCAGGTGAATATGGTAGATGAGGCAAAACTTTGTAGCCCAATTCATTCAACTTTTGAAGCATCGGTTGTGAGACATGTAGTCGGGCATTGTGGTGAAGAATTGGGGCATTTCTGTTAACCAATGCTGGCTGCAAATGTTGTAGTTTTTGGTGCATCTTATCGATCTCTGAGGTGTAATGGCTTTGCCGGGGTTCAGAAAGCTGTAGTGGATCAGACTGGCAGCAGACCACCAAACAGCAACCGTGACCTTTTTTTTGATGCGAGTTCGGCTTTTGGGAAGTGCTTTGGAACTTCTTCTCAGTCTAACCACTGAGCTGGCCTTCGCCAGTTGTCATATAAAATTCATTTTTCATCACAGATCACAATCTGAATGAGAAATGGTTCATTTTTGTGGCGTAGAATAAAAGAAGATGACACTTCAAAACTACAATGTTTTTTATTTTTGCTCAGCTCCTGGGGCATCCACTAATCAAGCTTTTTCAGCTTTGTAATTTGCCTCAAATGCTGGAAGACCTTGGAATAGTCAGTTCAGTTCTTCAGCCACTTCTTGTGTAGTTGTAACAGGATCAGCTTCGATGACTGCCCTCAATTGGTCATCGTCAACTTCCGTTGGCCAACCACTCTACTCCTCATCTTCAAGGCTCTCATCTTCTTTGCAAAACTTCTGGAACACCACTGCCCTGTATATTCATTAGCAGTTCCTGGGCTAAATGAGTTGTTGATGTTGCGAGTTATCTCTACTGTTTTAAAACCCATTTTAAACTCGAATAAGAAAATTGCTCAAACTTGTCTTTTTCTAACATCATTTCCATAGTCAAAAATAAACATAAAATAAATAGCAAATAAGTAATGTCATTAACGAAAAAAAAAGTAAAGTGAGAAATGTTCATTAAAATGAGGTATACCAACCATATTTATTTAAGAATGTATTTCAGTGTCAAATGGCAAATTTCAACAATGTAAAATGCAATTGCATTTGCACCAACGTAATAACAATCTTTTATTTCTATTTTTGTTGGGAAAAAAATTGAAATAGAGTAAAGAACAAAGAATGAAATGAAACATTTATATTCCATCTCCAGAATTAATGTCAATTAAGATATTATCACATTTAATTTGTTTTTTCTAAACAATAAAATTACATACATATCTAAAATTTGTTTTATCTTCTATCATTTTTTTCTGCCCACATCTATATCACAATCACTGCTATCTCTGCAATAAGAATTGTAAAAGTTGGACACATGGATGAAACAAAGATTTGATTCATGAAAATAATTTTCTTTTTGAGAGAAGTGAGCTGTAAATGGAATTCTAAAAATTCCAGCCCACCTTCCAGGAGAGGTGAGTTACCTCTAAACTTGAGCAAAGTGAGTAGAACTTCCTCAAGATTTTTTAATAGTGATGGCTTGATCTGAGTTTTCTGTTCTTCTGGAAATGAACAGGACAAAAGAGATAGATCAACTAAATGCTTTGATAATTTGGCAACGAAGTCTTACTGATGCTTTCGAATCAGCTTCTACTATCTGAGTGTCTTCAGAAAAACAATCTAAAAGATTTCTGTGAACCAAATAACAAGTATGGGACGTTATTGTCTTTAATTTTATCCTATAGAACCATTAAGAGGAGCAAACGGCGGCAAATAGGCTTTAGCAGAGGACAGACTGGAGGTAAAATGCTAGATTCCTAGTAGGGAGAAAGTGACTTAGCAGAAAAGAGTACATTCACCCAAGCAAAGAGAATTTTATGAATAAACTAAGCAGGCAGAGGGGAAAGTTTATAATTATTAAAGGGTTGTATAGAGGCTGAATTGTGTCCCCTCAAAATTCATATGTTTTAGTCCTATCCCACAGTACTTAAAAATATGACTGTTATTTGACAATAGGACCTTAAAAGAGGTAATTAAGGTTAAATGAAGTCTTTACAGAGGGCCTTCATCCAAAATGAATGTTTTCCTTATAAGAAAAGGAGATGATGACACAGGTATACACAGAGGAAAGACCACATGATGTCACAGGGACTTTCTCTTCTCTCGTTGGCTTGTAGTTGGCTATCTAGATGTTTAGCAACTACAAGCCAACGAGAGAAGAGAAAAAAGCCTCAGAGTTCATTAACTCTGCTGACACCTTGATCTTGGACTTTCAGCCTCCAAAACTGTGGAAAAGCAAATTTCTGTTATTTAAATCAACTAGTTTGTGGTATTTTGTTATAATAGCTCTAGCAAACAAATACTGTATGATAGATAATGATGGACATCATTCACAAATAACTATGCAGAAAAGAACATGGCATCAAAGACCGTGAAACAAAACTTGCAGAAAATATGAGGATAGTTATAACAAACATTATTTTACTTCTTTACTGAAGAAACATCAAATAAAAATAATAAATAAGGATATATGATACTTAAATAACAATTAATGTGACAAATCAACTTGATTGTAGATTTTTTTTCTAATGTCTACTGAACAATCATAAATATTAACTGTATATAATTGGACTCAGAAGAGAAGGGGAGGGTGGACTTCAGAAGAAATGGCTTCATTATAAATGAAAGAGACAAATGTGCTAATAGTTGGAAAGGAAAATAGCAACAAGAGAGGTTGTTTGCTTAAACAATTGCGCTTTAAATAATAGAAATAACATCATAAGAATAATCTACTAGAGAGAAATCAGTTAGCAATATAGTGGAAAAGGAGAAGACTTATCTGAGTCTAGCCCATGAGTAGACAAAAGAAGAGAGAATGTGATCTAATATAAGAATGAGCAGTTGGTCATTGCTAAGAGGGCAGAATAACAGGAATGAAGGCAGAGTATATGTGACGGGTGTAGATGTGGTCATTAAAGGTTGCTAATATTCTCTTCTGATTGCTTCTGTCTTATCAGTGAAACAGGAAGTGAAGTCATTGGCTGAGTGAAAGGAGATTTTGACTTGAGTTTGGTAAGGTGAGACTCATGAGCGTGATTGTGTTTCATCCTGGTTGTGTCCAGATGCTAAGCTGTTCGCACAGAGTAGGTGAAGATTTGGACTTAACCAAATTTGTCTAATTGTTAATTTTCGTTTTCCACAGTGTGGTATTCTATTATTTGTATCAAACAGAAGATTGAATATGCTTCAATTCATCTAATATCTTGATAAAAACTGGTCTCAGAAATTTTCTGTGCATAAAAGAACTAGGGAAATGGCAGACAGCAATGGGAGAAAAGGGAAGTGTTCCTTAACGTGTTCCGTAAGTATAGATTACCGATGTGATTCATAAAGTGTCATAAGTATGTTTATAATTTGAATATAAAATAGCAAAGTTGAATGAAGCATATTTTAGCTTTAAGATTGATAGGAAATTTTACCAAAATACACAGGAGTAATAGGCCACAATAAGCTAAGTTTGGGCAGATGATTAAAAATGACTACTAAAGCCGGTAAATAGAACACTCCAACTCAGATCTAAATATTAGAGTCAATTTTAAGATAACTATAGTGTTTATGTCAAGAAAAATTGCTTTTGTCCACTTCTGGAAATGTACATGCATATTTAGCTGTCAGATTTTAAGGTTATGTGCACAAAAGCTTGTTAGAGGGATACATAGCCAGTGATTAAAAACAAGAGTGACTAAACCGTAAAGAAAATGATGTATAGAAAAATTATAAAATATGCAAACTGAGCCCTAGAGTTTCAATAATTTTATGAATATTAATTGTCATTTCTTAAGTTGGATCACAATTCATGATATGGTATAAGTGCAAAGAGATCATATGGGGTAAATCATTTTGCCTACATGAAGTGGTAGAGACACGTATTAGGGGGAGAAATTGAACATCATTTGGGTGCCTTTAAATTCTAACTCTCTTATGTTGTATATACACATAACTGATTAAATATATAATTTCAGTCTTTAAATTTTAAAATTCTTTAATAAACCAGAATTTCATAAATTTCATCCATACTAAATGGATGTATGCAAATACAGTACAGTGCTATACATATTGCAGGCATTTATTGTATGCTTCCTTGATAGACCTAATGTTCATTTCTCAACAAATGTCAATCTTAAGATTATTTTGCCTTGGGTACCATTACTTTTAAACATTCAGCCTCATGATGTCTCATAGTTTTCCTCTTGAACCAGGCAGTTATGTCTCTAAAGACAAAAACACACAAACAAACATTCTTTTTCTCTTGCTTTGGAATTAGATCATCTTAACATTTAGCAGTCTGTTTGAATTATACTGACATTACCTTGAGGAACATGAACCTGATGAGTAACTTTATAACTGTAATAGTCCAAAGAGAAAAAAGCATATCCTATCGATTGGATGAGTCTAAGAGAGACATCTGCTGGCTACCTTTGAATAGCTACTCTGAGAAATTGTCAGAATTGGTAGTCCTATTTTTTAATGTATAATTAGGAAAAAGAAAAAATGTAGTAAAATAATTGAGAACACTTAAAGATATTTAGTTTATTCAAATAATGTTGCTAATTAGACTATAACTGCAAGTTCACAATTAGACAAACAAGTAGAGGCACTTTAGAAACATGCTGTCGATGTGCTAATTGCTAGTGAAGGTCCTTATTTTAAATAAGTGGATATTACAGCCATATATCATATACATCGAGTAATAGTAAATGCATAATTCTGAAACTAATATAGTATTTAGCTAGGCAAAATCATTTATGACAAACCAAAATCTGAAAAAAGAGTGACAAAGAACAGAACACATTATAAAATGTTATCCTCAGATATTAACCCACAAAGTTTTACAACGGTCACACCTTTGTATACATATTGGTCTCATAAGACCTTTCCTTTTTTCAACTCTATTTATTTATTAATCTAAGTGGTACCCCAAATGCTCATAAATTAGGAGATTTTTTCTACAATCACCATTGCCAAAGATACCAAGGAGAAGAGGGTATAATTTAAGTAATTTTATCTGTTTGGCACAAACTGCCTTATACATACATTGCTTTTCAAAAATCCGTATAAACAGAAAACTAAACATCAACAAATAAAGCAAAGGGTTAAAGCCATTGAAAAAAGTAATGTCTCATACACAAGACTGAACATTGGAAAAGGATTTTAGCCACTTGAAACGTCTCTCTCTTTTTATATGAGTAATATAAAAATAGCCAGTGATTATATGTTTAGAAGTGGTTTATTCCTTTGACCAACTTTGCAAAACATAAAAGACTTAATCTCTTACAGCAAATTTCTTTTGGTTCAAATTAATGGTTTATCAGGAAATAGATCTGACTCTTTCTCCTGTTGGCACTATTGCTACATTGCATGTTTGATCCCTTTCCTCTGCAGATGAGTTACTACATCAGTGACCTTTATTTTGTTTTAAAGAATTGTGACATTTTTGTGTGTGAGAGTAAGAAGTTCTAAAGGCATCCTCCCAAGACCTTCACTTTTTTCTTGCATTAATATCAGCTTCAGGCATATGGGGTTCATCTAGGAAACATCAATTCTTTACCTACCAAGGCCTCTTGTCACTTTTCTTTCTCACATGTTCCATAGAAAATATCATTTTTTTTACATTTGTATGGTGTGTGACTCATAAAAAATGTCACATTTCAAAAAATTGGTCTTAATAATTCTGCCAATAAAGATTATTTTTCCTGGCTTCATCTAATATTTTTTCATTCTATTTCCCTTCATTCAAATTATACTCTAGTTAAAATAGAATTGTTTTATTAAACTTATTTCATATGTTGTTTCAACAAATTTTTGGAAAAAATGTATTCTGACTAGAAATAGAAACCAATTATTTTCACTTACACATGAAGAAATTGAGATTCAGGGGGAATAAATGATTTCCCCAAGCGTTGTTTTTTTTTATTTTCTTGTTTTTGTTTACTTTAATATATTGCTCAGGCTGGCCTTCTATATCATTTTGCTCATTAAACATTTTTAAAAATTATGTTCTCTCTTAAAGAAATTTTAGGTGTTCCCTGGATAATTATGTAAGATCAATTTGGAAATCAATGATAATTTCCAGTAACTATTCTACATCTCCAATTTTATTCTTCTTTTATATATATTGTTTTATTAATTTCTGATTATTACCTATGGAGATCTGTACTTTCTTCCTTCGGAATGGTAATCTCAAATCACTTTTGACTGTGCAACCAATACTTAAAGAATTCATGGTTTGTACTACCAAAATATTTACTTTCTTATACATTTGATGAAATCGTACTATATACATACATTGATATATTATGGAACATACTGTCAACATTTCAAATGATAAAGTAAACATTAAAAGTACATAAGAGGATTATTGTGTCCATTCCAATTATTTCTATATTTACAATTTGGCCTGGATACAAATTGTTCATTTAATAATATTTGAAACTGACAAAAAAAAAACTGACAAGGTGTGAAGATAATAAAGTGAACAAAGTGCATCTACTCTTGACCCTAACCTGACCATTGTCCTGTTGAAAGATGGTGTATAGAACAATTTGAATATACCATTTGCTAACGATAGCATTCTAACTTTCTATTCTTTCACTTCCTTAGTCCTATTATAGTGAGTCCTTATATACATGAATTTTATCAATGCTTCCACATTTATTTCAACCATACAATCTATCCTATCCCAACTTCCTGCTCTATTTTTACGTGAAACTCACCCTTTAATCAATTCCTGCATATCTTATTCTTTTTCTCTCACTATGCCTTATCTGCCTGCTCTTACAACAAGCTCAATTCAGCTATACTTTTCTCTTCTCTTCTTTTAATGCTGGGTTATAACTAGAGAGAAAGTTACAAAAAAATTTTACTCTGTGGTATTTCACCTGTATGATCTCCACATTCTGCTGGAACTTCAGCATTTTTTTCAGCATTAATCCTTTTAATGCATATTTTATGTATTTAATCTCTGTAACTATATATTAAAGATTCACTGCTTTCCTCAAACCCTCTGTCTTTCTCTCTGTCTCTTAATTACTCCACTCTTTGTTGAAAACTTTGCCTACTACTTTATTTGGTAAATGGAGGCCATATGTATCAAATTTCATTTATCAATCTATTTGGCCAATATTTATTATGCTCTTCATTGTTTTGGACATACAGCAGTGGAAAAGTGTTATTTTGTGCCCTCACATTTCATGAGCAACACTGATGTGGCAGATTCAGTTACCTCACTGGTGTCTTTTCTCATTATAATTGGGCTTACTGGGACGTAGAATTTAACAGCGATTATGGATGTAGGGTGCTATAACTAGTATTTTTAATTTTATTTCATCTTTACTTTCTGATATTTTACTTAATTAATCTGTATTAGTTATATAATATTTTAGAGTCTGTATAAAACAGAAACCAATGACTAACCTATATGAAGCTTAATAGGTACCCAACATAATGCTAAATAATACACGAGGATTATTTTGTTTAATCTTTGCCACAGAGAGTTTGGTGATAACTAGGCAGGCAAGTCTGTGTAAATATAAAATGCAATGGTGAGATTTACAAGGGTTAACTAATTGGCTCAAGATCAAATATCCAGTAAACAGATAGACCTGTGATGTAAATCTAGGCAAATCTATCCAAGGAGCACATGCAATTAATCTTAGAAAAATAATCTCTAAGTAGCACAGACGTTCCTAAAATATCAACAAATTGTTGGCTGCATCAACTAAAGAGTTGATGTTTATCAACCACTCTCAATTTATGGCTTACAAAGATTCTTAAAATTACGAACAAAACATGTGTTGTGTCCTCAGAGGCTCCACAGGATGTGTTCACTGTCTACCTCTACCAACTTCATATTGAACCACTATTTTCTAGACTCTGAAGCTCAAGCCTTATGGGCTCTTAGTTATGTTTATTCAGTGAATACTACATGATCTTTTTCATGTCACATCTTTTGCATGGGATATTCTTCCTGTCTGTGAAGATCTTCACAACCACATATACCTATTTCACTTTAACTACTGTACACCATTAAATCTATCATTGTGATTATGAATATAATAATGTTTTAGTTAATTTTTTTATTCTGATATAATTGCAGGTACCTATGAAGCTGTAACAAATAATACAGAGATATCCAGTCAACCCTTCACCCAGCTCCCTCCAGTGTTAAAATTGTGAATAATTATAGCACCATATAACAACCAAGAAATTAGCATTGGTATAATCTATTATTCAATTTTTATGTTTTATTTGCATTAATTTATGTGTGTGTATTTATTTGTATACAGTTTGGTCATATATGTAGGGTTGTTTGACATACACAAAAATTCCATCACAAGGATCCTTTATAAACCCTTTTATAGCTAAAGCCACCACTCTTCCACCTTCATAATTCCAGGCAACTATTAATTGTTCTCTATCTCTATGATATTGTCATTTTTAAAAAGAATTTTATATAAATGGAATATGTGTAAACTCTTAAATCCTTTTTCTCTATTTTTACTTTCTTTGGTGATAGTCTTTTTAGTTTTTAGGACGTTTTATATATATATATAGAAAAACTGTGAAGATGAATTGAAGAGTTCCAATATATTCAGTTTCTTGAGAGTTAGCATCTTATATTAGTATGGTATAATTGCTGTACTTAATGAAAGAAATATTGATACATTAGCATTAAATTAGATGTTTCATTCATATTTTCTTAGTATTTACATAATTCTTTTTCTTTTCTAGATCCCATCTAGAAAATCATATTATATTTAGTTGTCAAGTCTCCTTCAGTTTGTCTTGGCTATGACAGTCTCAAAATGTATTTATTTTGATGGCCTTGAAGTTAGTGTTGTATATTTTGAAGACTGTCTCTCAATTGGATTGTCTGATCGTTTCCCCACGATTAGACTGGATTACAGGTTTTGGGGAGGAAGACCACAAAGGTAAAATGTCATTTTTGTTTTAATCACGTCTTATCAAAAGATTTGCTATCAATATGACACTATTGCTCTTTCTTTGATCATCTAGCGGAGATAATGTGTGTCAGATTTTTCCACTATAAAGTTTTTTGTTTCCCTTTTGAAACTGTACTCTTTGGAAGGAAGCTACTATGAGCAATCCACACTTAAGAAGGGGGGAGTTATGCTTTACGACCTTGAAGGCAGAGTACCTACATAAATTATTTGGAATTCTTCTGACCAAGAGGTCTGCCTCTTCTATTTATTCGTTAATTTTATCACTTACTTTACATCAGTATAAATTTATAAATACTTATTTTATATTTTGGTTATAATTCAATACTATTTTATTTTGTTGCTCTAATTCTTCCAGCTTTGGCCACTGGTAGCTCTTTATTTAGCTCTTGTGTCACTTTCACATGAATGTGGGATTATTTGCTTTTGTTGTGGAGGCTTCCTCATTTTCTGCCAAAAAAGATGCTCCCGGCTCATCTTATATATTTACTTCCTCAGTCCTAGAATTAGCCATTTATCTAAGGAGATTCCTCTACTTGGAGAATGGTGTTAGAAACTAAAATCTAGTTGCTACATGTGCTCGGTATGTTTTTTTTTTTTCACTCAGTGTAAATCCCTTGAGATTCCTTCAAATTCCTTTGAGTTTCAATAGTTTATTCCATTTTATTGTTGAGTAGTATTTCATAGTATAATTGTATCATAGTTTAACCATTCACCTATTGAAGAACATGTGAAATGTCTCTATTTTTAAAATATTACAAATAACATTTAAACTATAAATATTTATGATCTCTGAGATTACAATGACTGGGTCATATGGTTGAGACATGTTTAGCTTTATAAGACATTGGCAAGATATTTTTCCAGAGTTAATGTATCATTTTACCTTCTAGTTCCACCAGCAACCTATTAGTGATCAAGTTTCTCTGTATCCTTACCAGCATTTGCTATTATCATTATTTTAATCTATTTTATTAGATGTGTCATAATATTTTACTGTAGTTTTACAATAATGTTTTATGTACTGCTTGGAAAGGAGGAAGGAAGAAAGGAGAGAAAGATGGAAAAAAGGCAGTCAGACAGGCTTGTTACCAATTAAGGATACTTCATTGATTGTTGTTTATTGGATTTAAAATGTTAAAACGTGACAAAGAAAAGTGAACCATAAAATCAATAATAAGTAGCTAATATATGTTTCTCCTTCACATACCAGATAATAGGTTGCTTTCTCATAGAAGTTTTGCTTGATCCTATAGCCTTGATGAAATCATCTACTTACATATTGTGGCAACTCCCTGTTCACTTTCTCCATAGTACTAATAACACTTATAACCCTGTGTATTTAATTGATTAATACACAGGATATTAATTTAATTGATTAATACACAGGATAATTTTATCCTTGTGTGTTTAGTTGATTTCTCACTACACTACGCTCCATGAAGACAGAGACTTTATCTACTTTTCCTACTACACTATCTCCAATTCCTTCTCCAGGTTCTGACATACAAGTGCTCAATACATATTGTTAAATTATTGTATAGATGTATTCGTCATTAATTAATACAGGTTTGAAATGATGTAATTTGATCTTCTTAAAATTCTATTTACTTATTTATAAAATAGAAAATTGATTTAGATCAATTATCAGACTTCAGACTTCCAGTTATAGTGACATGATAAGTGATAAACATTTTTCTCCTTTGTAAATTGCCTTATCCCCTTCCTCAACATGGATGAATGCATCAAATTACCTTTGTAAGTTGGCGTATCTTCCCAGGAAGCTTCAGTCTCTAGGTATCTTGTGAGAGAAGACCATGGTTCCTGCTGTTTTTATATTTATTTAGAAATTTAAAAAATACTAGACACATAAAAAAGATAATACACTAGTACCTAATAAATATTTGGTTGATTGTAACAATATAATAAGGAAAATCTTATCAAAGCTGAGTGATTTTAAATTTTAATAGTTATTGATCTATAGTTGTAACATATTTCAGAATTACTCAGATACCAAGATTAGTACAGATTAATTTCAATGTGTTTATTGAGAACAGTATTATGACACAAATTATTCACCAAATTTATTGCTAGATAAATAAAAATTTATATGCTTTGGGCTAGGATAGCCAATCCATTAAAGTCTAATGTGTTTGACATCTTCCAAATAAAAGAGAAAGTAACAAATAATATTCAATATAAAATATTAATCAATAAATAGCACCTATGTATGTTATGATGGGAAAAGAAGCTAAAATCACTGTCAAAGAGCATGATTGGTGATAAGGTCGTTTTAAATTAAATGTAGAATATTCTCCAAATAGTATTATGTCTAAGGAATTTTCAGTCCTTTATGTCATAGCATATTCTATGTAAAGATTGATAAAGTATAATTTAATCTTTTTATATGGAACAACTTGAGAAAAATAGAAAATTTATCAGTGCATATGAGCAATATAAATTATCTAATTAGATAATTCATGCCAAATTGCCTCATGTTTAAACAAATAGCAATTTAGATGCTTTGTTCCTTCCTCTTAATTTTGTCCTAAGAAGTGCTGACAGATTCTGCTGTCCCTTAAAGTTTGATTTCTCCTCCTTAGTTTTAGCCATACACATAGAAAGCTACTTACCTATAATCTACGTCCCAGGCTTATCTTTGCAGAACTACACTGGTTCCAACTGAATGCTAGCAGAAGATATATAGTGCTTTCAAGTCATATCCTTAAAGAAGGTTGAGTATCTTTAGTTCCACTGACTAGGAAAAGAATGGTTAATATCTCATTTAAAAAGCAAGAGTTAAATATGATAATTCAAGGAAAACAATATTAGATATTATTATTTACTTTATTATCAATTATATGTTAGTTATTGATTTTTGTTCTTATAACAACATTCTGTTAAATAAAAATTTTAAATTGGCAACTTCAAGGAAAATGTTATTGAAATGAGGTCAGAATTCTTTATCCACTAGGAAGTGTGTTCTTGAATTTCACTCTGAATCTCCTGAAGCAAAAAATAAGGAAATGTAGCTACTTACACAATCTGTTGTGTCCACGAGGAAGTACCGTGACTGAAGGAAAAACAAGAATTTTAAATACTGACATATTAAAGTAATTTCTTTCATGACCTTTTAATAGATGAACAGGAAGCTCAGTACCTACTTCTGTATACCTCTATTAATATAATTTGAGGTGAATCATCAAAGCTTAATGAGGTAAGTGCAGTTCTGCAGGAGTCAAAGACAATATACGGGCAGAATGGCAACATGTGTAAGGATAGAAATTGACTTATGAATCTGGATTTGGTCTCACCTGTAAAGTTTTAGGCAAATCACTTACCTTAACAAATATAGACCCTTGGACTGCCTAGGAGACTAATAATGCAAATTCATTCAGTGTCAAAGAAAAATTTAAAAAGGCACTGAAATTATTTTTATTAGCTATTTATAGCACATAAATAGCCAAGGTTTTTTGAAAAATCACGGGAATAAATTCTTTTTTAGACTAGCAAGGCACATTTCTTATGGCCAGAAGAATAATAATAGGTCCTTACAGGGAACTGGGGACTTTAAAAGCCTGAAACTTCATTTGGGAAGATGTTGCATTTTTCCTGATTCATATGGTTGTTTAAGGATGTTGAATATTGTCCCGCACTCTCTTCTGGCTTGTAGGGTTTCTGCCGAGAGATCCGCTGTGAGTCTGATGGACTTCCCTTTGTGGGTAACAAAAAACTACCATCAGAGATTACCACAAACACCTCTATGCACATAAACTGGTAAATCTGGAAGAAATTGATAAATTCCTGGACACTTGCATCCTCCCAAGCCTAAACCAAGAAGAAGTTGAATCCCTGAATAGACCAATTACAAGGACTAAAGTTGAGGCAGCAATTAATAGACTACCAAGCAAAAAAAGTCCTGGTTCAAATGGGTTCACAGCAGAATTCTACCAGATATAAAAAAGGGGAGCTGGTACCACTCCTTCTGAAGCCAATCCAAAAAGAGGGACTCCTTCCCAAATCATTTTATGAGACCAACATCATCCTGATACCAAAACCTGGCAGAGACTCAACAAGAAAAGAAAACTTCAGGCCAATAACCATGATGAACATAGATGCAAAAATCATCAATAAAACACTGGCAAACTGATTGCAACAGCACATTGAAACGCTTATCCATCACGACCAAGTAGGCTTCATCCTGGGGATGCAAGGCTGGTACAACATAGGCGAGACTATAAACTTAATCTTTGTTCTTTTTCTATCTTTGGTCAGGATTACTTTGGCTATTCAGGATGTTTTGTGGTTTCATAAAAATTTTTGGATTATTTTTTCTATTTTTGTGAAAAATGACATTAGAGTTTTGGTAGAGATTGCATTAAATCTATAGATCATTCTGTGTGATATGGACATTTTAATAATGTTAATTCTTCCAATCCATTAACAAGAAATATCTTTTCATTAATTTATGTTATCTTTAATTTCTTTCATCAATGTTTTATAGTTTCAATACACATATCTTTCACTTCCTTGGTTAAATTTATTCCTGAGTATTTTTTAAACTGTATTATAAATGAGACTGCAGGGGCTGGAAGAGTTTTGAAGTGAATGCTGGAATATGCCAGAGGGCATAAGCAGTGAGCCTTGGCAGCATCCACATGGTGCTAATTCTGTAAACACAGAATACAGAAGTTCTGGAGGCCTGGCCTCCTCTTCCTGGATTTCAAAGGATGTCGCCCAAAGCCTCCCTGGGAGAGAACTGCTGCAGGGGCAGAACCACCACAGACAGTCCCCGGTAATGCAAGGCTTTATAGTAACCGTGGGGGACAGGCTGCCTCAGGAGCCCATAACTGTAGCACCACAGCACGTAACATCAGCTTGGGAGGGCCACAAGCTCCTAATTGCAACCTGTGAGAGTAGCATGATCTGTGCCCATCAAAGCTGTAGAAGTAAGGCCACCAGGAGTGTTGAGTGTAGACAGCAGGACATGGAGTAAAAGATTATTCTCAAACCTTAAGATTTAATATTGTTCCTGTTGGGTTCTCGACTTACTTGGGACCTGTTGTTCCTTTATTCATTTTTATTTCCCCTTTTTGGAATGGCAATGTTTGATCTAGATCTGTCCCACAATTATACCGTGGAAGCACATAACTTGTTTGATTTCACAAGATTACAGCAGGAGAAGAATTTGCTTCAGGATGAATTGTACCTAAAGTGTCACCCATATGTTGTTTAGATAAGACTTAAAGTCTTAGACTTTACAGTTGGTGTTGGAATGAGTAAAGACTTTTTGGTGCTATTGGAATGGAATGTATGTATTTTGTTTGCAAGAAGGACGTAATGTTTGGGGGCCAGAAGCAGAATGCTATGGCCTAAATATGTTCCCCAGATTTTATATGTTGGAAACTAAATCCCCAGTGTAGTTGAAAGGTGGGGCCTTTGGGGAAGTGTTTATGTCATGAGGTCCCTTCCACTGTGAATGAATTAATGACATTATAAAAGGGCTTGACAGAGGACATAAACCTCTTTTTGCTCTTCTGCCTTCTGTCATGGAAAGACACAACATTCCTTCCCTCTCACAAACACAGCATACAACACACTATTTTGGAAGGAGAGAGCAGTCCCTTTCAGACAGGGAATATGCTGCCACCTTAATCTTAGACTTTTCAGCCTCCAGAACGGTGAGACAATAAATTTCTGCTTAACGTAAATTATCCTGTCTCAGGTGTTTTGTTATAGAAGCATAAATGGACTAAGACATGCAAATACTTCACAGATACATAAAACATGAGGTATTGAAGAGATAAATCACAGAAAAGTAAATTTAAATGTTTCCTAAAAAGATTTTTTGAGAATCTTCAACCTCAGTCATGAGACATGCAAATTAGAAAAAGGCAAGATTTATTTTTTATTTCTATGATTAACAAAAATGCAAAATGATGAGAAAATATTCTCTTTCCCAAACTAAGGAGAAAGAGGTTCTTTCATACATAGATGGTAGAAGAAAAAATGGTGTACTTCTAATAAAACTAGTTTTAGTAATACACCAAAATAAATGCTTCTAGTCTATGAACAAGAAATCTCACTGGGAATTTATCTTATATATGTTTCCACATAGATTGGAGAAAATATTGCATAGTTACAAAGTAATTCACTGAAATATTGTCTATAACACCAAGAGAGTGGAAACAACCCAAGTATTTATTAATAAGGGGCTAGTAAAATAAACTATAATACCGTTATCAAAAAGCAGAAAAAGATAATAAGAGAGCTTTCTATATTCTAATATTAAAAAGCTCAAGATATGTATGATGAAAAAGCTAATCTTCAGAATGTTGTATAGAACAAGTTTTATTTTTTGGAAGAAAAAGGAAAATAATTGTATACATTAGCAACCTTGGGGTGATGCATCCAAAAGGAATTAACAGTAGTTACTTTGAATGCATCGAGGTGGGCTAAATTAGGCTGACAGTGATGGGTAAGCCTTCAACATCTTGTTTATAATTTTATGTCTCTTGGATGTTGAACTGTATGAATGTATTGCATATCCTAATGAATGAAAATGTAAAATAAAGATAATAAAAGTTTGAAAGGCAGTTAATCAAAATATTACATATTACATTCATAGCATTTTTTGTTGCTAAAACAGTCCCAAACCCCTTATTTAACTGATGAAAGAACATACTGAGTCATAATGACTTGGTCAGGTTCACAAAGATAGATTATCAGAAAAAACAAATTAGACCCGCAGTAATGTACATTGTTAACATCTGGTTAATATTCTGGTGAGTCTTTCTAAGACATATCCTCAAGTTCAGTCTTCACAACGGAGGCTGCACATTGTCAGGGGAATATGTATATCCAGGTTCAGAGTCAAAATGGAAGTGCATTTGCCTTCTCTCTCAAATTATCATATATTATAAATAAATAGGATAGGTCAAAATAAAACCCATAAAGTTGATCTACAAGGACAAACTAACAAACAAAATTAAAGGAGGCATGCTACATGTGGAGATGTTCCTCATAAATATCTATGGTATTTATACCATAGAAACAAAACCGTAATCTCTTAGGTGTGCTCATGTAGATAGCAAATAGATGTGAATAATTTGCTTGTACATTTGCAGCAGAAATGTTACAGTTGAGCATTATCAGTGAAGTGAATAATAAAATTCCTCTTTCATCAAATCTTCTAGGCTCTAGAGTTGAATTTTTTAAAATTAATGTTCAGTTTATATTATAAAAGATTATTGACTTTCACAAAGTTTTTAAATTATTAGTTTATATTTTTCCAAATTACTCTAGTATTATATTGAAAATCTCTTAATAGTGTGTTTTCATGGTCTCTGAATGTCATAAAGAGTTGTAGCATTTTTTATGTTTCTGTAATATATATTTCACTGTCATCATAATTGCAAGTTTTTAATCTCAAACTAAAATTTTTTTCGTTAGGCTACAATGAATCAAGGAAGAACACGAATGAATAGACACAAAGTATTCTTTTTCTGTTTTTAATCTTCTTCTTAAAACATAATTTCTATGAAACAGCAGAGTTTACAAAGGATTAAACTAACATGGAAAGCTTTAAATCAGGACCTACGTGTCTATATTCATAGTGTATAGGAGTATGAGAGTTTAGAATTAATCCTGGATTTTTGTTTCTGTTCTCCGTTACTCTCCTATAGTATGTAAAGCCATGGTGTTGTGTTTTGTTTTTTTGCTGAAAAGGGCAATAAAAACTCCCACTAGGAGCCGAAAAATAAAACAGTAGTTTTACAAAATGTAGGTTTAGGAAAATTAATTTGTTTCATCTTTGTTTTTGCACCATGCTCTGGGGTGTTTTCATCACCTCTTATTTATCCTGCTGGTGAGGAAGATATTGTCTTCTTTTCCTAATATGAAAAAAAGCAAATACAGGATGACCAATATTGCACAAATGAAATCAAACAAGTATATTGTTCAAACATACCCATAGCCCCTGAGTAGTACCAGGCAGGACACAGCTCATGCAGAGGACGCACGGGTCACAAAGGTGAAAAAGCAAGGGCTGTGGGAGACCGGCTTGGTTGTAATGATAGAATGAGGTGATGCCTAGTATCTGGAAAAGATATGGGCTTGTTCTAATAACTGGTCTGAGGTGGCAGGCATATAAAACTTGTTAGGTTAAGGACCAGATGGGGAGCAGCTGCCTCACCTGATCCAACTAGCTGGATCAGACTATGTCTGTTGAGAGGAAGGAGACTTACCTTTAGGCCTTTTGTGCCCCACGAGGCACAAAATCAAAGCAGCATCACATAAAACTGTAGGCTTATAATACTTACTATCTTAGTCTAAAATATTATAGTGGTCCTCCTTCATCTATTGTTTTACTTTCTGTGCTTTCAGTTACCCATGGTCCGCCGGAGTCCAAAAACATTAAAAGGAAAATTCCAGAAATAACTCATAAGCCTTAAATTGTGTGCCATTATGAGTAGTATAATAAAATCTCACACTACCTCACTCAGGTCCACCCAGAAGGTGGATCATCGCTTTGCCCAGTGTATCCAAGCTGCGCACAATACTCACTTAGTAGCCCTCTGGGGTATGAGATTAACTGTTGAGCTTTCATAGTGCTTGTGCAATTAACTCTTATTTTACTTAATAATGGTCCCAAAGGGCAAGAGCAGTGATGCTGGCATATTTTTATAAATGTTCTACTTTATTTTTAGTCATTGTTGTTAATCTTTTACTGTGCCTAATGTAGAAATTAAACTTTATCATAAGTATCAATATATAGGAAAACATGTAGTGTATATAAGGTTTGGCACTAGCACATTATTAGGCATCTACTGGGAGTCTTACAAGGAATGTATTTCCATTTTCCCCTGTATTAGTCAGGGTTCTCTACAGGGACAGGACTAATAGGATATATATATATGAATGAAGGTGAATTTATTAGGAGAATTGACTCGCATGATCACAAGTTGAAGTCCCACAGTAGGCTGTCTGCAAGCTGTGGAGCTCAGAAACTCGTCCAAGTCCCAAACCCTCTAAAGTAGGGAAGTTGATAGTGCAGCCTGAAGGCCTGAGAGCCCCTGGCAAATCACTGGTGTAAGTTCAAGAGTCTGAAAGCTGAAGAATTTGCAGTCTGATGTTTGAGGGCAGGAAGCATCCAGCATGGGAGAAAGATGGAGGCCAGAAGACTCAACCAGTTTAGTCATTCCACGTACCTCGGCCTGCTTTTCTCCTAGCTGTGCTGGCAGCCGATTAGAAGGCACCCACCCAGACTGAGGGTGGGTCTGCCTCTCCCAGTCCACAGATTCAAATATTAATCTTCTTTGGCAGCACCCTCACAGACATACCTAGGAACAATGCTTTGTAGCCTTCAATCGGATCAAGTTGATACTCAGTATTAACCATCACACCTCCTATAATGGGGGACTATTGCATACTTTTCATGAGAGAAGTTTACTATGTGTTTTTTATTTGCTTTTGTTCTTCCTTAGACTAAATCTTCTGGCCTCCCTGAAAGCCCAAGACATACATCATTCTTTTATGTGAAATGTTCAATATTGCACAATTAAAATTTTATATAGCACCCCCAGCAACTAAAATACCTAAAAGGATGGACTGCAGATTTAACAACAACAAGATTTTTTTGATATGTACAAATTTTAAAGCATATTTATAATTGTGTATTCTATTTTTATGATTTTATTGTCCATAAAATATAAAGAGGTTTTATGTGTTAAATGCCGTGTGTTAAAATGAAAATAGAACACATTAACTAATGTAGGAAACCTGAGTTCTAATCCTGGTTCTTTTGGAAAAAATTTAATAGTTCCAGGCATCAATTTCTCCAGTGAAAAATAATAATGGTGAAACAAGATGAATTTTATTTTCTTCCTTTCTCCAAGATTATTTTCATCTAAGTTTTCCTGTTTTAAAAATATTTGAACATTATTCTTGCATATTTTATTTTTAGTTCTGTGAAAATGTGGCCCAAGGATAATGAAACAGACTGCTATCAAAAGGTAATGGTTTCTGCCTGTAATTCCAGCACTTTGGGAGGCAAAGGCAGGTGGATCACCAGAGATCAGGAGTTCGAGACCAGCCTGGACAAAATGGTAAAACCCCATCTCTACTAAAAATACAAAAACTAAACAGGCGTGGTGGCATATGCCTGTAATCCCAGCTACTCAGGAGGCTGAAGCAGGAGAATCGCTTGAACCCGGGAGATGGAGGTTGCAGTAAGCAGAGATTACGTCGCTGCACTCCAGCCTGGGTGACAGAGCAATACTCCCTCTCAAAAAAAAAAAAAAAAAAAAGATAATGGTGTCTATCAGCTGATATAAAAAGGGAGAGAGGTTAAGGACAAATGCCTCCAGCAAAACATTTTGCTGATATTCACCTTGTTGATTATGCACTGACTCATTGATTTATATTGTAACATTATTGCAGCCATTATAATAATTAATATATGGTATTTACAAAGACATCAACACTAAAAAAATTGTATAATATTCATGTTAATAAAGTTGTTCAGATAAAGTGTAGACACTGCTATTTAAGAGAATTTGGGTCATTATGAGAAGATATTTTGAAGAAAAGCATCTCCTTTCCATTGCAGGGATCATATTTACTTTTTAGAATGTATTGAATACAAGATTAGGTGAAAATAGGTTAACCATAACACCAGCAATGAAGGGGAAGCAGTTGCTCTATTTTCTTTTCCCTTAATCCTTCTGGAAAATGCAAACACATAGAGAAAGAGCTAGCTTTGGTAGAAAGGACAAGTGAATTAAAATGAAACTCAAAACTACGGCAGACGAAAGAGCAGAGTATATGAACATTTATTTTTCTATGTAGGTTTAGGGATTATGATTTTGTTGTTGTAGACTGCGAGGTATGTGATAAGTTGTGTTGTTGTTAGTGAGTTCTTGAGGCATTATATGTTATTTTCAGTTCTCCATTTTTTCCTCTCACCTGTTGAAAATATTTGTTTGCAGGTGAATTTGTGATTTGAAATGGCAGAAGAAATTAAGTAGGGCTAGTAGCAGAAGAAGAAAAGTTTAGAGTTGGCCTGCAGCTTAGTTGTGAGTAAAGATAAAAGTAATGAAATAATAAAAGTAATGAAATAATAAGAGTAATGAAAAAGGGCTTCTTATGTTTTTCTAAGTTGTCCAACCATTTTTATTGGAATAGGACAAATAGGAATAAAGTAGCAGAACTTTTCTGTCCAAGAATGTCAAGAATTTGTCTGAAGCTTCCCTTTTATTCATCTTCCTGGATGCCAATCCTTATGGCCAGACAAAGTAGGTTTGGAATCCAGAACTTTGCCAACAGTATACGCAAACTAAACTGTGAAGTAAATATGTTTTATAAAATCAGTTGCAACTGAGCTTTCATGTTGACAGCATCATCAAATGTTTCATATAATTTAAGTCTATTTATGGACTATTGAATGAAATTGATTTGTTAAAGTTTTTATTCTTTTTCAACTTTCTCTGAGAAATCTTCTCCAAAGAGTCTTCTAAATGTTCTTTATTTTAGCACATTATTTTACTATTGATTGATAGAATTACGATACATACACACACACACACACACACACACACACACACACACACATTTCACTAGCAGCAAGCAATTTGAAATCAGTGATGAGGTTATTCATCTATGTTATCCCAGTGTGGAGTAGAATGATGAACATAAAAAGCAAGCGATAGTGAGTTTCATTCTTAATCCCTCTTTTGATTGATTATCATAGCACCCACACCTTTATTATCCACTTGTTAAAATTTTACCAATCTTTAAAGTCTTATCTCAAATACAATCTTCTGTATTCATTTTTATTTTGCATCTTAATCAATACATTATTTTCCCTCTGCAACCAATAGCATTTTATGTTTCTTGTACTGCTTGTCTTGTTTCTAGAATTAAAATTGTGTGTTTATTCTTTATCACTAGCAATAAATCTAGGTAATTTATTCCCTTAGAAATATTTGTTGAAAGCTTACTAGGGACCCATTTTAGGTTATTTAAATATACCCTTGAACAAAATGAACAAAATATTTTGCTTTGTGGAGTTTACATTCTGATTGATACAGACAAAATGTTGGAATAAGTAAAACAGTGTGAGAGAAATGGCAGTGGTGGGGTTGGAGTTGCAGAGTAGAATATGATGACCTGGATAGGATATGTTGAGAACGTAAAGACTGGTGATTAGAGTTAGCTTTATGGATTTCTGGGGTTGGGGAGATTAGGAAGAGTGTTCCAGGTGGAAGAAACAGCTAGTGTAATGAATTCCCTACTCCCAAAGCAGGATTAAGGCAAGCAAATCAGAGCAATGGGATGGAGGCCAGTGTAACTGGAGGCAGTCTTGTTTGGGAGACTGGGGTTGTGGTAAGAGGTGACTTTAGAATGATAACGAGGGGCTAGATCATAAGAGGCTTTATAAAACCTTTAAGAAATTTCATCTTTTCCTTTGGATAAAATAAAGACATTATAGGATTTTTAGCGAAAGAATGAGATGATTTGACTTGGCTTAAGGGGTTCTCAATGTAATTGTCTTGAGAATAGGCATTAGCAGTGCCAGTGATAGAAGCAGGGAGTCTAGATATTCATTATAGAAGAGGAATAATATTATCTGAGATGAAAGACTAGCTGCGGAAGTAGTGGGGAATGGATACATCTCAGGGAACTCTGCAGTGGATAGGTTTGAAGGGGAATATAAAAAGTTCCCTTTAAGAAGTGTTAACATCCTATGCATATGTGGAGTAGGCATGCATGTTTATGCTAAGTGTTATTTACACATAGTCATTTATTATGCAGGAGCTAGCTGTATAACACATGTAAGCATTACTATATTTTCTTTCTATTTCATGTGACAGATATTATTAGATACTAAGAAAGGCTTATGTTCTAACCTAAGGTACTCATCTTAATACTTGGAGACTGAGAGTATCAATTTTTCTTTAATTGCTGATTATTTTGTAAGGGTTTAACCCAAACTAGCAATGTATTAGAAACTAGTTTTTTTAAATTAAAACTTCCTGGCTCATATTCTATAGAGTTGTGAAAACATGCAATATTTTTCACTATGACACTTTTAAGGTATACCTATCATATTAACTTTGTGGTAAAATATTGGGTATCTTGAAAATTAGCACAACAAATGAATCAGACACACAAAGATAATGCCTTTGCCTGCCCAGAAAATATATGCAATGCTCATATGCCTGAGTACACCTTCATTCTTTTCATGATTTATCATGGAAATGTGAGTTGACAGTTTTATGTATGGAATGCAAATCTGGCTCTCTTTATCAATCTCATGCATATTAATATTTATATATGGTAATTTTTGTTGCTTGTGGAATGGCCTTTAGACACTACTTCAGTTCTACACAATTTAATGGGTGAAATGTTGGAATGTATGCATTTCATGGGCTTGTTTTTATTAAACTAGTAAAATGTTTGTAGAAATTTGCTAGATGATTGTCATTCTTTTGTGTTTCTGTACATGATTAAACAAAGAGGTAGGTTAATAAGATGCATTATCATATATATACATGCATAATATATTTACAAATGCAAATGTTGTTTCTATTTATGGAAGTTCAATAACTGTTGAAGCTAGAAGGTCATTGGGGAAGAGTAATTGTCATGAAATGAAGGCACACATTTTCATAAAGTTGCAGATACTATCTGAATAATAGTAATTATGATCCACCAAGTGATTCTTAGCTTTCTAATATAATTATGTGAGAAAAGAAAACTTCATAATCCCTAATTATTCTTCCTACATGTCAAATATCATTATCAGCTAGACTAGGTTATGAAGAGAAAACAACCTTCCATCTTTTCCCCATAGTCTTTCTCACCATTATACTTCAAGAATCTGAGTCTGTGCTTTGCAGTTTAAAAAAATAAGATAATAGTAAGAAAAACAGATCTGAGCACTTACTAGCTAAGTGACCTTGGACAAAACTAAACTCTCTAAGAATCTGTTTCTCAAACTATAAATAACAATAACAGTAATTATTTCATAGATTTAATCATATGTGTGAGAAAAGAGGGACAATTTTTTTTACACAGAATTAGCATTCAAAATGATTTCCACTATAATATGAACATTACTAAATGCGTATAATTTATAATAAAGATACACCTTTTTTTCCTCCTTACAGACAGTAGCTCTTCCTACAGAGCACATAGATTCTATATCTGCTCAGAAAACTTACACTTATAAGTGTAAGGCAAACTACATATGAAGAAATTCTCCAAGAAGTTTCTAGTATATCTATGCAAATCCTAAAGCTTTTTAAAAATCTGCTAGTATTAGCTCATAAAATACTTATAGGCAATATAAGAGCAGGAAAAAGTATGCAATAGGAAGTTGGAGACATTGTAACAGAAGTCTTCTTTAGAGAGAAGTTGCTAGTATATTGTGAGCCTCTTCTACCCCTGCAGCCAGGCAGTGCCTCTTTCCTATCTCAAGACAAATGAGACTGGTCTTATCTTGCTTTCTTTGATTTCTTTGCTTCCTCTTCCTTTTTTGAGACGGAATCATGCTCTGTCGCCCTGGCTGGAGTGCAGTGGTGCGATCTCGGCTCACTGCAATCTCTGCCTCCTGGGTTCAAGCAATTCACCCTGCCTCAGCCTCCCGAATAGCTGGAATTATAAGAGCACGCCACCAGCCCTGGCTAATTTTTTTGTATTTTAGTAGAGGTTTCACTGTGTTGGCAAGGATGGTCTGGATCTCTTACCTAGTGATCCGCCTGCCTTGGCCTCCCAAAGTGCTGGGATTATAGGGGTTAGCCACCGCGCCCAGAATGGTTTTTAAGTGAACCAAGACTGTATTCAAGTCTGAAAAGCTGGAGCTCAAGAGGCCAGAGCTAGTTTCCTTGGAACAGCAGAGTCAAATGGACTGCTCTGAGAGCACACTTCTACTGGCTGCCAGGCAAAGACATGGATTTTCATGTGTTAATGGGAAATACTGAACAGTGAGCCATCTCTCAAAGACCCTTTTCCAAGAGGACTGCCAGCCTGGGATTAGGGAAGCTCCATAGGAAAGACTACCACTTTAGCCTGGCCTGTAGGAGACAGGCATGAGCGGTGAGAACATAAATGACCAAATGACAGAAGAAACACCATAAACCACTTCAGGAATTCCAGGGAGCTACACGACTCTCACGAAAATGCCACTAAAATAAGAGATAGCTTTTGGCGTACACTAAGCCCAGTGCTTCCTTACGGTCTTCCAACCCAGGAAGACCTTTCTGACCCTTATCTCTTCCTTTTCTACCGCCTCAAACTTTAAAGGTCCCACAAAAATCCATAGCATGGGGCAGGAGATCAAGAAAGGAAGACTGGGCTTCCCTTTTCTTTGCTTATCAGCAGGGGAAAGAGAAATCTTAGACTTGAAGAATACTAAAGATTTCATATTAGACTAACAAGAATTTACATTATCTGAAAGCAACCAGAACTCATTGAGATCTTCTTGTGATTTCCTTCAAAGTTAGGGAAGAGAAACAATCTAGTAAATGTACTAAAAATGGAAATTGGGAAGAAGAATAAAGTTTCTCCCTGATTACATCCTACAACATCCAATTTTTCAATAAGCTGTTTATATGAAATTTTACAAATTTCATTAAGTTCTTCAGGAGGTTATAACTTATTCTATTGGGAACTTTGTTGATTAGATTCATTTGTTATTTATTTAGAATTAGAGATCAGTTCATTTACTAGGAACAATTAGGAAAATCATTCTCAATGATACTGTCAGGAATAATTGTAAATGACTTTGAAATGTACAGAGAAAGATCATTGGGTGTTTTGTCTAGCTCCTCCTTCACTGTCTTTGATCTATGTTGCCACTCTAAATTATAGATAACTGATAGTGATGAAACTAATTTTTCTCATGGGCAATGCAAAATGAATTTTCTCCATTGGAGGTACTATCGATTTCCTTTTTTCTCGCAAAGAAGTTTGTTTTCCATCCATTAATCCAATTCATTTCAACATTCCTGATTATTTAATATATGTCTCTCTTTCAATTCTCCTTTGAAACGCTTTGTAATATCTCATTGGTACCTTCTTCAATCAATGCGTCAAATAAAAGTTTCGACACTTGGTCATTTTATATTTGTATGTTCATTACATATGTGTATATTATATAGTATATGTTTGTAAAAATTCTTTAATATCTTGGAGGTTCTGTTGAGATGCTCAAGTGAGTTACCTGACAGAGCAGGTGCCAGGGAAAGGCAACACATACTGCTAGCCTGCTGCTATTTTCTTGCTCCCAAAGGGAAACACAAGTGACAACAGAACTTTAATTATGTTGATTTTGTATTTCTTACATGTTTTCCCAATAATTTTGTGCTTTGTTTTAGTTTCTGTTGTTCTTATTGTGTTCAAATTATTCTCCATTGGTGACAGCAGTGTTTGAAATTTGGCTTAATGATCTTGTTATTTGGCAATCATTACTGTCGGATTATAGAATCTGTTTTCTGTCCGGTAAAAGATGACAAGGAATGAGGTTTTTTATTATTTTTTGATTGTTTTTATAAAATTATCAGCTCAGACGTATGCTGCCCATTTGAAGGAAACCAACTCAAACTAATCTGTATCTGTATATTTACTCTTGATCTATGGCTGAAGTTAGAAATCTGAAGCTATAAACACTCGATGTATCTTTGTTTCTATGTTTCTGTAATTCTGAAAGGCTTTTACCTCTAATTGTGTTGGTGTGAAATGTTTTACTCTTTCCAGAGGGTTTTAATAAACTACATTATAAAGTATCTTAAATTATAAGTTCTCTCTTCCAATTGGCTTATAGGGATAAATAAGTGTTTGTGCAAACTGAATGTTCCGAAGTCCCAGAAATGAAGGAAATTAAAAAATGAATCATTTAAATATTCTCAACTTAAAGAAATTTCTTACAGAAAATAACTTAAAAGTCTTAAGGCATTTTTGAAGATACCAAATTCACATAATTAGAATAAACCTTGACAAATAAGACCGGTTGAATAATTTTTGTCTTAAAAAAGCTAGCTGTGTCTCTTCAAAGTTAATTTGTGTTAAGTATAGTAAAAGCATACATTTTATTCTACTTAGGTTTGTTTTCTCAAATTTATACAGGTTTACCGATCAAATAAGATAAATTTACTCATGTAAAATGTTTAAAATTAAGAAAAATTAAAATCTGTTTAAATAAATTGGATCATTATTTCGTCAACTTGTTTATTTGTACAGTAATTATGCTCTGTGGTGTCAGCTTGAAGATACTTTCTAAGGCGTTTAAATAATATAAATTATTGCTCTGTTGTTTCATTAATTAAAGGGTATTTTTGTATATCTAACAAATTTTCAGGTAAGATAAAAAACAAAAGCATGTATGAAGCATCATTTTAAGTTTGTATGCCTTTTGATATAAATTTTGTATTATAAAGAGAAACTATAGCTTTGAGTCATGATGTGTAGATGATACCTATGCGACCTTAGAACGTTTTATTATATGTTCTCATAATGGTAATGCTGTGTGAGACAGACAGTTCTTGTTTATCTAGCCAGCTGTTTTTTCTGTAAAATAGAATTTAGTTACTTTGGTTAAAAGATATTACTAGTATAAGGATTTGAAACTATTCTAGGAACAGTGGTGTCAGAAATACAATTGTATGTGTGCTTTTATCAAGGGAAAAAGTGTTGGTTTTTTCCTAAATTCTCAGCAATTTTCAGGTTTCTTAATCTCTGGATTTTTTATACTCTTGAGCACTGACCAAAGAACTATTGTCTGTGTGGCTTAATGATCTATAGTTACTGTATTGGGAAATGAAATGGACATTTTTAACACTTGTTTATCTATTCATTTGAAGATAGCAGTAGTAATGTATTGCATTTCAACATGAATATCATCTTAGTAATTTTATGGAAATTGTTTTCACCTCATAGACTCCTGAGAGAACTTCTGTGCCTAAGGTGAAGTGTCAATTGGTTCCAGAAAATGATCAAGCATAATGAGGGATAACATTTGGAAAGTGAATTTTAATTGCCGTAGTTTGTGATACCTACTTTCAAAGAAAAGCTATAAATATGTTAAAATTTTACCAATCTTCACCCTGTTTGTACAAACTTTTTGCCTTGGTTTCTAATTAGTGCCTTTAGCAATAATAAAAAATGTTATTCTTTAATTCAATGCAATCTTCCTGGATAGCAGAGATTCTGTGTTATATCAGATTAATTTTCTGTGCCTTATGCTCAATTTGTAATGCACTTTATTTCAGAGAGAGACGAAAGTCTCCTAGCTCATGTAAGAGATACAGTTCTTTATAATTGTGTTATATTCTATGTTTCTTTAAAATGCTTTATTGTCACTTTAATTAAATAGGCATACCAACTGTTGCTTCTCAGACACCCATTTCAGGCACCCTAATCAAGCACCCAAATCTCTAACAATGTTTTTGATTTTGCCTTTCCAAAACCAACATTAAAGTTGTAAAGAAAAAGTCCACTTAAAATTTTCCTCGAGACTTTTGAGATGGATTTTGGAAAATCACACATATTTTATTTTTCTCTTTATAGAAAAAGAAGCACTGGAAAGAATTAGGTTTGTTTTCTGTGTTACTATTGTAAGAGTTGCATAGAAAATTGTCAGATTGGAAGATATGCTCAGCTTTCTCTAAATTGAATTTGTGTTGGTAAAATGTTATTAAAATAAATATTTTAGAAATGATATGCTTTAGGGAAAACTCTGGAGTTTTGTCAATGTGCTTAATTTCTATAGCATGTATTTACCCTTGGGGAAGCACTGATCAAAACTCTTTAGGGACAGAACGTATTATACTGCAATAGAGAATTTTACTATCTTCCTTCCTGATGTTACTGATTATAGTAATAAACAAACCACAGCCAGAAATTAATCCTCTATCATCTGTGGGTCGTTTTGATTTTACTCTCATACTTGTTGAAGGTTCTGCTACAAGGCAGTCATTGTATTTTCAACAAAGAAACATGGTCTCAGAGTTTTGCAGAAAAGTATTGTACCAGACACGTCAAACTATTGACCCTGAAAAGAGTGGACCCATGGGTATAGATTTCTGACCAAACATCAGTTAGATAACTTCCAGATCATACCTATTGACTTAGTTAAGATTTCCAGGACTCACTTTAGTCTAGTATAAGTCAGCTGCAGGCAAGTGGATGGATAAGCCAGGATCCTGCAGAACAAGAGCTAATTACACAGGACTGAATAAATGCTGAAAAAAATCACACTGCAGTTGCTTGGAATATTGTTGATGTATTTTTAAGGTTCCATTTTCTAGAAATATAAGGAAGTCGGTTTTCTTCTTTCTTAAGCTATTCACAATCCACAACAACTTAATAAACTCTACTTATGTACACTGAAATGTGACATCGTAAAATGATATTTGATTCTCCCTGATCTTCCAGAATTTGTAAAACTCATTGAGTATCCTTAATTTTCATTGCAAAAAAAGTAGATTGCATAGTTTCTATTGCAATACCTTCTCCTTCTTACCAGCATATAATTGACAAATTTTGCAGTCATAGATATACTTTGAATATCTTATTTGAGAATAATGCTTACTGAATAAAGTGTAACGAGATAGTTTTAAATAATAGTGTTTAGCTTTCTTGACAGAGCCAAAGCATAAAAAGTTCTGTCAGGAAAACGGGCCTTTTACTTATACAATTTAGAGTGGTAACATAGATTAAAGACAGTGAAGGAAGAGCTAGACAAAACACCCAATGAGCTTTCTCTGTGCATTTCAAAGTCATTTACAATTATTCCTGACAGTATCATTGAGAATAATTTTCCTAATTATTCCTAGTAAATGAACTGATCTCTAATTCTAAATAAATAACAAATGAATCTAATCAAATCTCCATTTGCTTGGTAAATCTTCCTCCAGCGGTGCTGATATTCATGGCGCTTTTTTGCCTGGGAATCTCCTGGCCTGGCTCCCTGTTTCAGACCCCTTTTTAATCGGATGAATGGGCGATTCTGCCTTCCCGAAGTTCCACTTGCCAGCTAGAAGGGAGATCCAAACTAGTGTATTTTGTACAGAGAACTGCCACGCCGGGGCGCCAGCAAAACCGCTGCGCTGGCCAAAAGAGCCGCGCGGGCGACCCGTAGGGCTCCTCCGCCTGGGAATCTCCTAGTCTGTGGGCAATAAAAATCTGTCTGGAACTGCGGCATCCACTCACCCTCTGCGCTTTCACTAGGAGCTGCAATCCTGAGCTGTTCCTGATCGGCCATCTTGGAAATCGGTTTGCATATAATCTAATGTACTAGAAGATCTTCCAATTTAAGTTACACCAATCTTCATCAAGGCATGATGCTTGTAATCTTGAAAGACAAGATTATGTCTTAGGTCTCCAAAGACACCATGGACTTGGTTTATGTAGCTCTTTATTCTTCCTTGAAAGGAAGCAAATTAGCTTCTTTTGTAGCAATTATAAATGTGCATACAAAATAGGAAAAAATATAGAAATAAAATAAAATAAAGATATTTGAACACAGGAGTATGTTTAAAAATAACTTCAGTTATTAAGAGAAGGAACTTTCATTTCAAGAATACTTAAATAGTTTGTCTGCTAAAAAGTTACATTGTATGACCTGCAAATCATTTCAATTTCTCTTACATTTTAATAGTTGGGGAGATTTAGAGTACAGTAAAAATTTAGGCACAGCTAAATTTAATTAAAAGTGGTTTAGTCCTAGATTTGTCTTCATGTATCTAAAACATAAATGCATGAAAATGTTAAGTTCTACAGTTACCATCAGTGGGCGAAATACTGCCAAAATATTCTTATATGTCACTATATTGTTTAACCATTTGGAAAACCATAACCAGAAATAAAAAGACTTTATTATGTCTCTTTTTACTATCCTCCTAAAATCTTAAAGAACAGCAAGATACCTCTCTCTTGCCTTGGATTCTTTTTATCTTCCTTCCATATTAAGGTCATTGTTCTCTGTCCTGTTCATTGACTTATTTTTTCTTAATCTATATTTAAAACGGTAGTTCTATAACCAATTTTTTTCCTCCTAGTTTCTAGTCTTTTTTTGGGGAAGGTACAGTTCTTTTAATACCTTTCCTGTATTCAATAAGCTTATCACTCTCAATATGAAACTTCCAGCCCTTTCTTTTTTCTCAGCACTAGACACATATTTTCTATTGCTACCTTGTCATTTCTTATGGCAAGATTCTTCCTCAAGTTCAATACTTTCACAAACACCACATTACTTTTCCAATTTCCTGTCCAACCCCATCCCCTTAAATTCTGTTCATCATTATGTTTTTTTTCTCTTCCACAGATAACATTATATGCTCAGAAAAATGACCATACAAGTTTACCATTTGAAGTTCTACTGAACATCTTCTTTTTTCTTAAAGTTCAATTAAAATGTGTTTCTTATAACATTTCGAAATGTCTCCATAGTCTGTCTCTCTTGTGTAATCTAATTTCCATTGTTCAAACTTGCCCCTAAAATAATCTTGGAATAGCCTTCACACTGACATCTCATCTATATATGCCTTATTTCTCCATAGATTTAAATACAAATCACTTAAGATTCTAAAAAATAGAAGATTCTATCATATTATATAGAATGATTCTTTCAAATTATTTATATTTAGGAATACATATATTAAGTTTGTGGTTTCATTTGAGAAGTTCCAGTAGATTATAAATATTTACTGAGTACATAGTAAGTATATAAAATCACACCATAGTTAAGGGGACAGATAAATAGAATCTACTTTTAGATGGAATAAATGCAAATCTATGCTGCAAACGTGTGTATACATAGACAGATAGATAGATACATAAATAGATAGATAGACAGAATTTCTCATAATTAAGCAACTGATCATATTACAGGAACCACAGAATTAGCTGTGATTGTGAAATGGTCTACTCTCAACTCCAGCATTTGGTCATTTAACCATAGTCTATTGTGTATAAACAAAATAGAATATATATAACGGCAGCTCATTTAAGGTATATACCACATCCAGTAATAGAGAACTTCACAACTGCAATATATTGATTCCTAGCTGACATTTTAACTGAGCCCTCAGCAAAGGCAATTCACTATTCTCTTAAGCCACCACAGTAAGTTCAGTGGTTATGAGTGTATTTGGTGTCTGTGTGCGCGTGCGCTGTGTCTTAGAAGTTTGTGTTCCTCTAAAATTTATGTTGAAATGTAATCTTCTATGCAATGGTATTAACAGGAGAGGCCCTTAGGAGATGATTAAGTCAGAAGGGTTCCTTGTAAATAGGATTAATCCCCTTAATAAGGAGTTGTCATGCTGCATTTGCCCAGTTTCACCTTTTTGCCTTTTCCATCTTTTACAACATATGAGGACTTAGCATTCATCTCCTTCAGAGGATGTACTATTTAAGGTGCCATTAGGGAAGCAAGAACTAGGACTTCACCAGACACTGAAACTGCCAGTGCCTTGATCTTAGACTTCCCAGCTTTCTGAACTTCCAAATAAATGTCTATTCTCGGTAATTTTCCCACGTTGTAGTATTCTGTTGTAGCAGCACAACAGGCTAAGACAATTTTCTTTACCATAAAATGTAGGTCAGAGTTGAGGTTTTGTAGGGAGACAGAAAATGGAAAGGGAATTTATAAAGTCTTTGAATGACAGGAGAGCAGATTTTTTTTTAACAGAAAAGGGAAATACTCATGTAGAACATGCATCTATTCACACAGAAAAAACAATAGCTGGGAAGACCCACTCAGGATCCCCTCTCTTTACACAGGAGAGAGAGAGTTTCTCTTTCTCTCACTTATTAAAGCTCTGCTCTTAAACTCAAAAAAAAAAAAAAAAAAGAAAAGAAAAATAAAGAAAGAAAGAAAGAAAGAAAAAGAAAAGAAAAAACAGTAGTTTTCTCTTTGATGAAAAGTTTTCCTAATACAATCAACTTGTCAGCAGAGGGTGGCTGGACATTGGCATCTATTGCCAGCAGTCATAATAATTAGTCATATCAGCTTTAATTAAGGGAAATGCATGTTATTGAGCCAATGTACAGTTTTTATCCCTGTTACCATGGAGAGCTTATAAATAAATCCATCAAGCAAACCACAAGATGGCTAGATAATTAGATTTATCAAGATTCACAAAACAAGTGATCTTTTTCACCTCATTATTGAACATCTGCTCCTTTTGAATTGCCCTTCTACAGGCAATTACACGGCACACAAATATCTTATATTTTTTTATCATTCCGAAAATACACATAGAAAAACTTTTCCCACAGCTGACTCCTCAGACTGTCTCTTCTCCCACATGAAGTATGAAGCCACATGTAAAAACCAAAATTCTGTCCTTTATAGCTAATGTCTTTCATAGTTATTCCTCAACTGGGCTATGATGCAGTAGTCATCCACTTTAAACTGGTACCAGTATGTCATGCAGACCCAATTATAAAACACATTCATATTTTCCTTCCTATATCAATTGATCAAAAATAATTCTTCATAAAATCTGTTGGTTTCAAAGTGGGCAAGAAAGAAATAGGAGCAGACCCAATAGATATCTGAGTCAACTGTATTTTATATTTACTTTTGTGTCTGGATCTGCTCAAATACCATATCAGATATACAGTTTACACTTACACTGGGCTGTTGCTGTGTAAGTGTGATTTTGATTCACTGAATCCATTTATGCTGCATAGTTCTGGTCACATGGTTCCCCACAGCCAGGAATTCAGCAACTACCATGGTTCATTAGCATGCCAGAGACCATTTTCAAATGGACAGTAGTTATCAGCAAAGGAGGTCATGGCTTCACTAAAAAACATTAGAAGTCTGCACTGTGATTGTCTTACTGGGGTTTGTCGGACATCTTGTAAATAATTCCTCTCTGCCGCAGGCATTTTCAGTACCACTTTGTCTGCAAGATTATAGTTAGTGATGGTTTTGCAGAGTGTCAACATAGCCATGCTGAAACTATGTTTTCCAACAGTTCTTTTCTTGTATGGTTTTTACTTATAATTGTCCCTGAGAGAAATTTTCATGGGATGTGTATATAGAATTTAAGCAGCAGCAAAATTCTCTGAATGTGGGTATAGTATAGTATGCCAGGCACCACTGTAGCTCATGTACACTGTCACTAATCAGCTGGTTCATGTTGTTGGTATGGGGCAACAGTCAAGCCCACAGCTTCTTCAGCTCCTATCCGATGTTTTTCTTTAGTTTCACTGAGCCCTAACCAAAAGGGTTAGCGTCTTTTGCACGTTACCTTTTTGTCAAGGTTGGCAGCAATGAATAGACAGGAGTTATCTTCATAGGTCCCAGTTTGTCCTTATAAATGCTTGTATTGTCATCATTTTCCTGGCTTCAATTCCAGAGTTTTTCTCACCTGTCTTCCCTGTAGAGGTACAGCAACTAAAGCTCCTGGTCAGATTCAGAGGTAACAGTTTTTAACAGACTGATTAAATCTGCTCCCATAATTGCATACTATCCAATCTATCAGCCTAATGTATTCTATATTTGGTGGGTTAACAAGATGGTGGCAATCACTCCAGACTACATGATCACATTGATCAGGAGATAGGCATAGTTCTAATGAAGAAGAGCAAAGGAGTAATGCTATCTCTACCAAGTAAAGACAAGTTATACCTGATTATTTTTGTTGATGAAAATTTCGGAAAATAAAATTGATAGGCCAATAGCTATATACCGCATTCCAGGAGTTGTGTTAGTTTGTTTCAATACATATATCACATACAGAAGTGGATGTGCAATTGTATTCACCATCTAATTGGCAATATGGTCTTTTTTTCATTTTTTTTCAAGGACAGTTAGGAGGATTCTACTTGGCACTTCTTACCAAAGTAGCTCTCACTCTAAGGGTCGTAAAACAGTATGCTCATTTTTACAAGTTACTTATAATTTTGCAATGAACTCTAGAATAGAGAAACATGTACCAGATGGATCTGCAGTCTCATGGCATTTACTGTAAGATCTACTTGGGCAAAAGCTTATATCAAACATCTTTCCTGCATAAACCCTGACTTTGACTGCTAGATCACTGTAGAGTTATGAGTCTTCAGGAGTTAGTGTTTCAGTTCAGAGACAATTTCTGATAATCCAGTGTAATTTTTCTTTCCTAAATGTACCGTCAGTCTGGAAGAGGTCTGCAGGTCACCTTTTGGAATAACAGAGGAAAGACTCACATTATTCTGTTGTGGGCAGACAGCATGGTTCTTCAAGAGAACTGGGTTTCCTATCGATGATTGCTTATGGATTGGCTTAGACTTGGGAACTGGGTAAGAGGTTCTGGATGCCTGTCAGTGTTACTGAGCTTAAGTCTCTTCTTTCCATGCCCAGCGGTTTTCCACTTATATATCTACAGAGTACCTCAGTGGGATGTCCATCTCTTTCATTAATAAAGATATTATATTCAATTAAATATTGTCACAGATCTGCAAAACATCATGAGTAAAACTTTGTCACTGAAGTTTATTATTGAAATGGCATTCAAATTGTTACTCAGTTGCTTTTAATATTCCAAAATGTGTTATTCTTAATCCCACTGGGGTATTTTCTATTGTCACTGATAATTTACTTAGAAGACATAAGTAGTTATTTGATGATGATGGTGGGTTTCTCATCAAATCATTTTGCATGCCAGGAGTGTCCACCTGAGGATACGGATAGGCAGTGGCTGAGAAGGTTGCATATAATACAGTCACTCCAAAAATTCCATTTATTGGCATAATAGAGGTTTTTAATACCCATTTTTAGACTGCATTCTAGCCTGAGCAATAGAACAAGAATCCCGTTCTCTCTCCCTCTTTCTCTTCCTCTTTCT